>KZ807176.1:580351-594891 GCA_000696205.2 Oncopeltus fasciatus | reverse complement strand
CCCAGTAATTTCATGTCCATTGTTGACATCCCTACCCATCCAAGTACCCTCTTAGCTCTATTTGCGGACGACAAAGCTATCCTATCCTCCCATCCTGATCTTAAAACTGCTTCTAAAAACCTACAAGATCACCACAAATGACGTATGGAATGACGTGAGACTTTCTAAGAAATTATTGTTTTTAGGGATGGATTACTTGTTAAGTATTCCAAAGTAGGAGAAAATGTGCTAGGCTGAAAGTAAATTATTAAAAAATCTGCAATTAACAAATAAGGTGACGAAAGTTGTAATAATAATGAGATCATATTGGTTACAACTGAGGTATAAGACGGAATATGAATGATTTAACTTCAAGAGTTCTGTTAGAATTTCTAAATTATGATGGAATCTAAAAATTTAAACTGCAAATAATCGAGTATTTATTTATTATCTAGAAGTCGTAAAAATATAATCAATTTTTATTAATAAGAAAAATCGTCAAAACAAACGAAGATGGCCCCGTGACCTCCAGGGGGACATAGTCTGGAAATAATTTGAGATTGGTGTCATTGGTCACCTTCTTTCTTTATGTGATTGGCATTGAATATCATTTTTACTATTCGTTGTAATCAATTTATAAAATCTTTTTATTTTAACAGAATAATAATAAATAAATATAAGTTAATATAAAAATATATGCCAAAAATATCCATTAAATAAATACTTAAAATAAGATCAAGTCTGTTAAGTTTAAGATTAGGAAATTCCAGGGAGATATTTTTAGAAGCGGGAAGATATTTTCAAAAAGAAAAATTTCTTAGCAATAGGTCATGGTGAGGTATAATAAATTGTTAATGCGAATAGTTATTATGTGGATGTCCACATAGTAATTTCTTTGTGCTTGGAAAATATGAATTTTATAAGAAAGAGAAAAAATCGAGAGAGAATGGAAAAGAAGCATACTGAGAATGCACCTAGATAAGATTTAATAGCCTGCCCTCTTTCCGAAAGTTCATTACAAAGTCGGGGACTTTATCGTCATCCAATAGAATTTCGTCTAGAGTCCCATTTAAGTTATATTTTTTCCTTGTTTCTTAATGTTTTAGGCACTCTGTAAATATATGTTTGATTGTAAGAAGTTGTCTACAAACTGGTATTATCTGAAATAGTCTGACCTCTATAATCACATGTAAATACTTGTTTTTTTAGTAACATGTACGTCCTCAACATGTTACTTATGTAAAATACTACTACAAGAATAGTTTAGCAAATAGTGATTTGCCCGCATGAAGTGTCCTCCAAGTACAAACTTTGCTGGCTGACAGAGGATAGAGAGAGAGCTCACTTCTAGGCCCTCGTGCACTCGGTGAAGGCGGCCCTCTCTATGGACAGGACTCAGCGCTAGAGTTATTGCAGAGGTCCTGGACCCCCCACCCCTACGTCCCTCNAGATAGAGAGAGAGAGAGAGAGAGAGAGAGAGAGAGAGAGAGGGGGAGCGAGAGAGAGAGGGAGAGCGAGAGAGAGAGTAAAACACTCTCGGCAGCGATATATAGCAAACAAGAACAGGTGGGATAGAGAGTGCAGTGCATACACAAAAATAAAAAGGCACACGGAGTAATAATTTTGGGGATCTCTCGCCCTTCGTCGGTGAGAAGTGAAGATGATGAGTCTCTCATCGCTATAGTTGTATATAGCAGAAGATTAGTGAGCTCTCCTCTTCTGAGGGATGACTGACTGGCGTCGCCATTGCAATGCTCTGGTTACAAAAAAAGACGTCCATCAGTCTACAAAGGAAAACTCATCTGAGAGAGTAATCTCTACCGAACTGATGACCCTGCATCCGAATGTATGAATGAGACTGTTATAGGTCTTAGATGCTTGACAAAGTGTTCACAAGTAACACATGGCACGGCTAAAGATGGGGTTTTCAAAAATAAAAATTTCTTCAAAAACCGAGTGATGGAATAAATATATAATTTGGTTTCATTAAAGGGTATGAGAAAACTAACCAGTTTTTCTGTGATTAATTTTGAAGATGGTTTTATTAAAATATATAATGAACTAAAAAATGTTTTATTACTAGCTGAAATATCCTATTTATCTTGTACACTCCTGACATCTCTACCCATCCAAGTACCCTCTTAGCTCTATTTGCGGACGACAAAGCTATCCTATCCTCCCATCCTGATCTTAAAACTGCTTCTAAAAACCTACAAGATCACCACAAATGACGTATGGAATGACGTGAGACTTTCTAAGAAATTATTGTTTTTAGGGATGGATTACTTGTTAAGTATTCCAAAGTAGGAGAAAATGTGCTAGGCTGAAAGTAAATTATTAAAAAATCTGCAATTAACAAATAAGGTGACGAAAGTTGTAATAATAATGAGATCATATTGGTTACAACTGAGGTATAAGACGGAATATGAATGATTTAACTTCAAGAGTTCTGTTAGAATTTCTAAATTATGATGGAATCTAAAAATTTAAACTGCAAATAATCGAGTATTTATTTATTATCTAGAAGTCGTAAAAATATAATCAATTTTTATTAATAAGAAAAATCGTCAAAACAAACGAAGATGGCCCCGTGACCTCCAGGGGGACATAGTCTGGAAATAATTTGAGATTGGTGTCATTGGTCACCTTCTTTCTTTATGTGATTGGCATTGAATATCATTTTTACTATTCGTTGTAATCAATTTATAAAATCTTTTTATTTTAACAGAATAATCCAATGTCTATGTTTATAAGTATTTATATATTTAATATAATGTCTAAAACGTTTATTACGCATCATCAAGCCCCTACAAAGTTTTTGATAAGTATACAAAAAGACTTAGTTGTGTACTACCCAGCCATTTATTAAGAGCTGCAAGTGTGTTGTTTATTAACAAGTTAACTCCTGAATTGTTTTATGATATAATGTACGGTTATGTCACCCGAAAACTATATATTATCTGAAATTATTAAATAAGTAAATGACTGATTTTTTTTTAAAGAGTCCTGTTGTCTTATGACGGTGAGTAGCTTGATTTCCTCTGGGGAAAACTGCGAAATGAACACACTGGAAATGTCTGAAGCTTGAGGATCGAATGTCACACTGTATCCTGGCACCCACCACTTCACTCCTTCTTTCTGTGTCCTTTGTCCCTTCACCTTCTCCTTTTCCAGTCTTTGTGCCCTTTGTTTGCACTCTTTCCGAGCATCTCCGAGCTCGCACTCAGCGCACTTTCTTTCTGAAGGGACCAACCAAAGGGCCCTTGCAAAACAAAGCATAAGAAAAAAAAAAAAAAAAAGGACGAACAAAAAAATAAAAATAAAATACTTTCCTGAAAGAAAATCCGGAAGAAAAAACAAGCTCTTCATATCATTCAGCGGATAAGGTAGGCCCGAGCTCTAAATTATTGTATCTGTACCAAAAGTACCCATTTTTTCATAATGTAAATCTTAAAATTTTGAAGTATCATGACATTCTAAATTGAGAAGGGAAAAAAATGTAATCCCTGTTTTCTTATAATTTTTAATATTTTAAGTTAACTGAAGCTGTTTTTCGCCAATATGTGGCTCGGTGAGTGTTTAAGGACAGAACTATTTCTGTTAATTCTTTATTTTTTTGCATGTCAACCACTTGGGTCATTAATGCCATTAATGTGGGGTATTGATTGGGATGCAGCATGAAGGAGGAGACACAAACGGAGAGCTATGCCCCAGTACGAGGCAACCAGTGACGCTGAATTCGACCTCCGTAATTGACTTCCAGCTCATGTCAAGTCCATCTTGATAAGTCTTTAGTGAAATGCCTAGCCTGTGAACGAGAGTGTGCGCAGTGGGACCAAGCCTCCTAAACCCTCCAGGTCGGCTGTAATAGAAGAGGTCAAAACCGGTGTGTTAATTCTTTTCTGGCCACACTTTTGAAAGGATAGCAGTAATATTCAAGTATTTAAACACCTTTTAGGACGAAAAAGTGTGAAATAGATTTAAAAAGAAATAGGAGAAAGACATGGAATCGTCTGAACAAGGACAATGAGAAAACAAATATCAGATATTTAGTGGATGTAATTATATTTTCAGATTTGAGATTATTACAGTATATTATTTTACGCCATACTTTTTTTCTTAAATCTAATCAGATTGAAGGACAATTTACTCTTGCTAGGTTATGATACCAATATCCAAATTTATATTGGTACAATAAGTTTATATTTCGAATAGAATTAAAATTTTAAATTGAAGCAGGCATGAGAAGCAACTGAGAAAGTCATGAATAATTAATTTTTTTGAAGCTAGAGATGAATTAAGGTTTATAATTGAAAGAATTTTAAATTAAATATTATTCCCTGGAATTTATTTATTTTTGTATATTAAAGTTATGAATCCAAAAAGCAACAAAAAAAAAATTTCGGTCTCATTTAATATACAACC
Source organism: Oncopeltus fasciatus (assembly GCA_000696205.2). Lineage (NCBI taxonomy): Eukaryota > Metazoa > Arthropoda > Insecta > Hemiptera > Lygaeidae > Oncopeltus > Oncopeltus fasciatus. The sequence continues at coordinate 590,487 of KZ807176.1, read as the reverse complement.
TTTAGAATGAAATACATTTTTTCAAAAATCACGACACTGTATCAACGACAAAAGCTCCATTTTCCCATTGGAAATCTGCTAAATAATTAAAATCAATAATCCAACATTCTTTCTTTAATAAATAAATAAAAAATAATAAAGGTTATTTTTATGATTGTTATAATAAAGTATCATGAATTTTGATAATCAATAATTATTTCCAGGAAGAAATCTTGATTTAGAACAAATATACCATCTAAAGACTGTAGTAGATAATTGACCATGTTTTGTATGAGTACAACCATGGTTTAAATTCGTTACATTGACAAAACTACCCATGGCAAGGCTTTTAAGAAAAAATTATTTATTATTTCAGGATCCATTTTTTCTTCAAACTTTGCAATTATTAATTGTCTAACATATAAAATTTCAAATATAACCCTCAATGCTCTGATCTGTTTTACAGTTATATATATTCTAAATTATTCAAACACTATATTGAACTATTCTTAAATCCGGAAGAAATTTCAAAAAGAATATTCAGAATATACCTTCCCGCATAAGGTTTAGTTAAATTAAAATAAGACTCTTTATGATGTAAATTTTAAAATTAAAAATGGTGCCAGAATGCGTTAATATAATTAAAAATGCAATAGCAATGTTCTCTATAAGATTTAACGGATAATAATGATCCGGACCTAAAAATACACCTAAGTGCATTGCATTTGATGTGAATAATTTCAAGAAGTATACCAAAAACCTAAACTGTAAGTTTTCCTACTGTTAAAGACCTATAGACTAATAAATAATAAATTATTAAGATTTAAAATTCCTTTAAATATTTTCCAACTATTGTGACGAGTCAGTAGCAAGACAAGGAGAGAACTCCCTCACACACCACTTGAGTTATAGGTATATAGATATCGTTATGATATATGATTACATATATAGTGATAACAAAGCTCCTAGAAATGATAGATTTTAATGTAGTGTTCGGTATTTTTCCAGGAACCACATACATCGCTCGTAACTCATGCAACGGCTAATGCCCGGAGATTTGGAACAAGGCCAATGTACAGTTGTTCCTCTTGAAAAACAATGAAAGATTACAAATAGATTAGCTCAATAATATCACAATGTTTATTTTCAGTTAAACGGGAAAAAAATAGTTTATCTCAATATCAACACAGCAATAGATTGCTTAGTTATAAATAATAAAGGTTTTTACGACAGCCAATACTACATGAACACTCTTCAAGGTACACCTATTTTAAGAATAAGCGCAGATTTTCCACGCTTCATTAATGATAAACTTAAAATTGAAAGGTAAATGAGATATTCGATCATAAACGTAGGAGAGGACAAAGAAAGTAAATGGTCAGATGTAGGTAGAGATCACTAAGCCTTAATGCTACCCTCACTCTTCTCTCCAGGACAGTCTAGAGCCAGCCCTAGCTATATCACCTCTTCCTCTCACTGTCTTCTTCTTATAGTCAAACGCAAGATCGCTAAGCATTAGAGCTTCTCTCACTGAGAGAGTAATGATTTATCAATATAATACTGTATTATATCTACCCTTTCCCTGCCCTTATTCTAACCATCGCTAAACTTCAGAAAAGAATGGCATAATCAATTTTAGTTTTTATAGCTTAAAAAAAGGGGAAACGTCTAGTCTTTNTGGCCGACAGACGATAGAGAGAGAGCTAACTTCTAGGCCCTCTTGCACTCGGTGAAGGCGGCCCTCTCTATGGACAGGACTCAGCGCTAGAGTTATTGCAGAGGTCCTGGACCCCCCACCCCTACGTCTATCGCAGGCTCTCCACCCCACTCTCCTCCGAGTACAAACATTGCTGGCCGACAGACGATAGAGAGAGAGCTCACTTCTAGGCCCTCGTGGACTTGGTGAAGGCTGCCCTCTCTATGGACAGGACTCAGCGCTGCGGAAGCTAGAGTTATTGCAGAGGTCCTGGACCCCCCCACCCCTACGTCCCTCGCAGGCTCTCCACCCCACTCTCCTCCACAAGTTATGGCCTACTGCCACCCCTCCCCCCCTTCAAAATTCCTTTGGTACTAGTAAATCTGCTTTATTTCATCTCAAAACAAACTCACACACACGAATTTACAGCTCAAACAATTTCAATATTGATACCATATAACAAATTAAACAATGTATTATTTAATTTATAAATAATAGCGTCATAAAAAATAATAATCTCTCGTTATAAGTCTAAGAGATCCACTGAGTTATTTCTAAAATATATCTCAATGTAATCATACCCAAGTTGCGAATACCTTCCTCTCCAGAGATATCTTCCAAGTCTGGGTGACGATGGACTCGCCCATTAACATTCATATCACCTGAGAATCATATAGATGAGTCATAAACCGCACGAAACTTATGACAATACCGATTTATTTTCTTATAACACAAACTTATGCTTATCTTAGCATAAGCTATTTTATTTTAGTATATTTGTTACACAGAAATCAAACTATACATGTTTGTCCCACGACACGACTTATCAAAATACATTACTTGCATTGGAGTTGCTAAAATTATGGTAAGATTAATTTTCTAAATATATTATATAGAAAATTAAATTTAGAAATTTACGTTTGAGAACGTATATATTGAAAATGAAACACTCGCGGCTGTGATATGTAGCAATTAAGAACAGTTGGGATAGAGAGTACAGTGCACACACAAAAAGAAAGTATTACAAGGAGCAAAATTTTCGTGGATCTCTAGCCCTTCGTCAGTGAGGAGTGAAGAGAGAGTAGGTGTTGCGGAAGGGACTTAAAGGAAGGGGAAGGTGATTGGGTTTTCCCTAATCCTCTTATTGTTGGCAGTTGATGCCAGGTCTTGTAGTGGTTTTAAGATTGTGGATGGATATAGGCGCTACATAGGTCCTCACGTCTTCGGTTGCAAATCTGAAGCCGTATCGGGAAGTTACTGCTTCAAATTTGCAACTAAAGACCAGAGAGTGCGCCTAAATACATGGGTATTGAGAATGTTCTCAAAGCCACTACAAGACCTCTCATCAATTGCCAACAATAGGAGGATTAGGGATATCCCAATCGCCTTCCCCTTCTTTTCCGCAATACCTGACACTGGTGAGACACTCTCTTCACTCCTCACCGATGAAGGGCGAGAGATCCCCGAAAATGTTACTCCTTGTGGTTTTTTTGTGTATGCACTGCCCTCTCTATCCCACCTGGTCTTGATTACTATATATATATATGTGTTTGTTTAAGGTTTTCTACTTTATACAATTTACAAGTTCATGAAAATCCNTATATATACGTTTTTTAACGTTCGAAATAATTCAAACAAAGAAATCAAATTCTTTAGTCTGTTCGAGCTGGGGTTTTATAATAGCACCATTATTAGAGTACAAAACAATTTTTAAAACAAAATTGGTGTAAATTTTAATTTTAAAACATTTGTATTCAATAACATTTATTAATATTATTGAATACAAATGTTTCAAAATTAAATTTTACACAAACTTTTTTTACACAAATTGTTAATAACATTTATTATTAAATCGCACATAAAGAAAGATATTTAAAAGCGAAAAATTGAGTGTTAGATGAGACCTCAAACTTTTAAAATATAGAAACAAAATTAGATATTTAGGCTCTTCCTTAAAAGCCCTTATTTTTAAAATTATTGGTTGAAATTGGTTTATATGAAGGGAGGGGGGAGTTTAGAGGAAGAACAAATTATTTTAATCCTAATATCTTCTTTGTTTTTTAGTATGAAAAAGTATATAATATACAAAAGATTTAAAAAGTAATTTTTAATGTATATTACCCATAACATTTTGACCAAAAGTCCATATTAAGTAAGAAATTTACAAATGCAGCTAAGTTGGGTGGGCGTTTCGTCTACTTATATCTTCCCAACCAGTCATGAACATACTTAGTGCAGATATACATTGCACATACATATGAAACTATATACTCAAATATGTCCAGAACCACTTTTTTCTTCTTTTTTTTTTTTTTTTTTTTAGGTATTTGCGGTAAATGTATTGGCATGTTCTGTTGAAATGTAAATCGGAACATAAACCAACAATATTATTATAATAATAAATAACAACTTTTATAAAAAAAATAAAAAATCACTTTTATGATTAAAAAAAATATTGTGATATTAAGTAAAATCTTCTTATATTTTCTACAATAATTCAAACATTTCGCAAATGTAAAATATGTAACACTTCAAAATCAATGAAATATATACATAGTTGAAAATATGTATTTTTAGAGTATCGTCGAAGTGGATTCCGACGTTTCTACAAGAAGTTTAATTCTAAAATTGATTTATACTTAGAGGTTTTCACAGTTACATAGGCATAATACTATCGTAGGATGTTACTTGTTAGAATTTTTCGAACATATTACCCGGTGCCCTGTGACTTTGAACTCGTCTACAACAACATATGTCGTGACAATTCTGACAAGCTTCAGATATCCTCATAAGCTGATTGGTTACCTCAGCCTCATAAGCAAGATTAGATACCTCCCGGGCTATAACATACCACTCTTCAGGAACCATAATCATTTCAGCTATTTTTCTGAGTGTGTGGGAACCATCACGAACAAAAATATGTTAAAATAAGGGGTTTGGTCACGTACATACAATCGGGTACCTCAAGCCCTGTTGGTATACTTATAGAATAGGGTGACTACCATTAGATAGCCCCTCCCTCCAAAACCCAAGAGAGTAAAAATACATTCAGCATAAGAGGTAAATAAATCAAATGGAAGTCATTTCTATCAAATTTACTAAGAATAATTGTGATTGTTCCTTTTTATGTATCCAACTCTACAATGTGTCATTTCCACATGTGTCATCACCCTGCAAAGAGACATAAATTTTTTTTTTTTTTGTATATGGTACATCTATACATGTGTTTGTTTGTGTATAATATCCCATCGAATTCCATGATTTTCCATTAATATAACGTAATAAATAAATGGATTTTTTTTTTACCGTAGATATTATGAGATGTTTTTTGTTGGGGTTCGGTCAAGGTAGATTAAAAAAAAATTCAAATTAAAAACAAATGTTTTTTTGTTTTTTTTTATCTAGCTTGACCGAACCCCAACAACATTCATCTAAGTGTAATAAATTAAAAAAAAGAGTGCCAATATACAACTAATCATTTAAACACTTTAAAAACTATGATAAATCACTCAGGAATTTATAGTTTTCCTTAAGGATAAGTGAAGTTATACTTTCAGAAAAAACAAACAAATCTTTATCCAATCGTTATTAAAAACAGGTCATTAATTTTTTTTTTTTTTTTGTTTCTTTCATAGTCACCTTTTAAGTAGAACTTAAGTTGATGATATTTAAAATTGAAAAAGGTTATGGCAAAAATAAAAGATAAAAAATCCTTTGAAGCGTTCGCTGTGAAAAAATAATACTAAATAATGATGACGTAGATGAAAGTGTAAAAAATATATATCAAAAGAAGTCTACAACTCTTGACTTTGACATTTTTTTTATAACATAAGTCATTTCGCCCTGAAATGCACTAGATTCGGTCTGAACAGGATGCACGTTACACTGATTCTGAGGACTTAACTTACACAAAAAAGGACAAGCAGAAAGTAGGCTATCTCCCACTTTTTTCTCATTGTTTGTTTGAGGAAGTTTCGCGATAAATAAGAGTGGGGGGGGTGGGGGGGTGGATTGCGAGTCGGAGGTGGACTGTGCCAAATAAATGCCGTTGTTCTCAGCCCACCCCCGTACAAGACCCGCATATTTCCACGCTCGCCCCATAAAGTAATTCTCCCGGAGGTCCCAAGGTTGACAACATAACGCCCCGGGGAGATAAGGGGGCGGCGTAGGTGGAATTGTAATGGGGAGCCTACCTCTCTTCTGCTTTATTCCTCTGCACCTAACCGCTTTTACAGCCTTATCTCGGCGTGAACAAAGAGGGCGCAACCAGCAACCCGTGCGTTTCAATTTAAACCAATTATGATGATGTTGGTGCGGTTTTAGTTGAATCACTTCATTTGTGACTGTTAGAAATGACTAGTATTAAATACAAGAAATGCAAAGGAGTTAGGATTTTTTTAAATCTCAGCGGGGATTCGAACCCGGGTCTCCTGCTTTCCGGGCAGTTCTGCTAACCATTACAGCACTGAGGCTAGCTATATATATATCGTCTTATGCTCGTAGCAGCTAACATTGTCAGCTATTCGTTAGACTCTCGTATGTTCCCTACATTTCTTTTATAAAAAGTGAATTTAGTTTGTGCTATTTGAGGTAGTAAGAATTTGTAAATAAACTAAACACAACTAAAGTCATTATTTATAATAGACTAGCATTAAAGTACATCACGCAGGAGCGGTGTAAGCAAGGCAGATTTCCCATGGATTTGTCGACATAAAAATAGGAGGCGATGATAAATTGTTAGACGAAGTTAACAATAAGGGTAAGAGGAAAAACGAGTACACTGGCTTTAGACTGATCGGGAAGAAGATTTTCGGAAGTACTCATAAATGTCTTCATTAACATGAATTTTTTAGAAAATTAAATTTGTCATCTGAAACATAATAAAAACATTTTTATGTTACTAGAATAATATAGATTCCTATATTATAAATCTTGTTCTCTCAAAGATGTAAAAACTAATTTACTAAAATCAATTGATTTCCTTAATTACAAAAATTAACTTTATTTGTATCACAGACCAGAAAGGTCAACACCATAGTCATACTCTGCCACTGTATGCGTCCTTATCTTTTCCTTATGAAGACCACGCCAGCTAAAATTCTTCCTAACAACATCATCCCATATTAGCCTTGGTCGTCCTTGGTCTCTTGCGATCTCTACCCTGACCTCTGACGTAGCATGGACAAACCTTTCGCTTCCTCACTCACCGTCATAGTCAAGTTCCCTGTCTACCCCCAAACACTATTGGGGTATGTTGCTTCGAACTTCCTACAGTATACCTTAACCTCTGTGAGAGTCCTTCTTATTTTCCAATCAAGGCCACGTCTACCGAAAGCCTTCTGCACACTCTCCTTCCATACCATGCTGGGCGCTTGTCCTGTTCCTTTCTTTGCCCATTCTTAGGAGGAGTCCAAACCATCGGAACCTATATACTCCATGATTGCCTGGAGTGGTTTGACTTAGAGGTTGTACCTAAATGTTATATTTGCTATGTAATCGTTTTCGTTTTATATAATTACAGGAAACCCAAATATTACATTTATTTAAATAAAATNAGTCTGTGTTGTAGAAAATGTTACATCTGTTTGAGAACACATATTTATATAATAAATAATAATTATTATTACACATTTAGATACAAAATATTGAGGCATGCTCGTTAGTCAGCATTCAAGAATTAAAATGGGCAGGGTTTTGATAAGGGTGCAAAATGAATTCGACAAAAAAATATTAATTGGGTATTATTTTATTTTTTGTGGATAAACTTTTAGCTTAATTAGTAAGCCATCATTAGGGCTGAAATCAAACACCAAATGGAAAATATAATTAGGCCTACATAATATATGAATAAAACTATGAGTAAAGTAGGAATACAAAAAATTTTAAAATATAAAACATTAAACAATTAATGAGAGGGAATAGAATAAAAATCTGTCTGTCCCAGCCAGGAATCGAACCTGGATCTCCTGCTTTCCGGTATGCGTTGGGATTTTAATAAGTTATCTGGCTCGTCCCGGTGTGTAATGGAAGCATACCGGCCCGGAAAGCAGGAGATATAGGTTTGAGTCCTGGCTGGGACAGATAGATTTTTTTATTCTATGCTCTCCCATTAATTGTTTAAAATTTACGTGGGATAATAAACCATAACTAAATTAATATTTAAAAAATTGAAATTAAAAAAGTAAATAACGAGAGTCGATAAATATCTAGACAATGTCTGCTCCTTTGAGCATAAGATGATGTATTCGTCTTTCTCGTGGGTTAGGAACTCGCTATTGTAGTGGGAATTTAATAAGTTTCTGGCTCGTCCCGGTGGTGTAATGGAAACATACCGGGCAGAAAGCAGGAGATCCAGGTTCGAGTCCTGGCTGGGACAGATAGTTTTTTATATTCTATTCCCTCTCATTAATTGTTTGAAATAACTAAATTTTTCCACTTGACTGTTTAAATATGTAACACTTCAAAATCAATGAAATATATACATAGTTGAAAATATGTATTTTTAGAGTATCGTCGAAGTGGATTCCGACGTTTCTACAAGAAGTTTAATTCTAAAATTGATTTATACTTAGAGGTTTTCACAGTTACATAGGCATAATACTATCGTAGGATGTTACTTGTTAGAATTTTTCGAACATATTACCCGGTGCCCTGTGACTTTGAACTCGTCTACAACAACATATGTCGTGACAATTCTGACAAGCTTCAGATATCCTCATAAGCTGATTGGTTACCTCAGCCTCATAAGCAAGATTAGATACCTCCCGGGCTATAACATACCACTCTTCAGGAACCATAATCATTTCAGCTATTTTTCTGAGTGTGTGGGAACCATCACGAACAAAAATATGTTAAAATAAGGGGTTTGGTCACGTACATACAATCGGGTACCTCAAGCCCTGTTGGTATACTTATAGAATAGGGTGACTACCATTAGATAGCCCCTCCCTCCAAAACCCAAGAGAGTAAAAATACATTCAGCATAAGAGGTAAATAAATCAAATGGAAGTCATTTCTATCAAATTTACTAAGAATAATTGTGATTGTTCCTTTTTATGTATCCAACTCTACAATGTGTCATTTCCACATGTGTCATCACCCTGCAAAGAGACATAAATTTTTTTTTTTTTTGTATATGGTACATCTATACATGTGTTTGTTTGTGTATAATATCCCATCGAATTCCATGATTTTCCATTAATATAACGTAATAAATAAATGGATTTTTTTTTTACCGTAGATATTATGAGATGTTTTTTGTTGGGGTTCGGTCAAGGTAGATTAAAAAAAAATTCAAATTAAAAACAAATGTTTTTTTGTTTTTTTTTATCTAGCTTGACCGAACCCCAACAACATTCATCTAAGTGTAATAAATTAAAAAAAAGAGTGCCAATATACAACTAATCATTTAAACACTTTAAAAACTATGATAAATCACTCAGGAATTTATAGTTTTCCTTAAGGATAAGTGAAGTTATACTTTCAGAAAAAACAAACAAATCTTTATCCAATCGTTATTAAAAACAGGTCATTAATTTTTTTTTTTTTTTTGTTTCTTTCATAGTCACCTTTTAAGTAGAACTTAAGTTGATGATATTTAAAATTGAAAAAGGTTATGGCAAAAATAAAAGATAAAAAATCCTTTGAAGCGTTCGCTGTGAAAAAATAATACTAAATAATGATGACGTAGATGAAAGTGTAAAAAATATATATCAAAAGAAGTCTACAACTCTTGACTTTGACATTTTTTTTATAACATAAGTCATTTCGCCCTGAAATGCACTAGATTCGGTCTGAACAGGATGCACGTTACACTGATTCTGAGGACTTAACTTACACAAAAAAGGACAAGCAGAAAGTAGGCTATCTCCCACTTTTTTCTCATTGTTTGTTTGAGGAAGTTTCGCGATAAATAAGAGTGGGGGGGGTGGGGGGGTGGATTGCGAGTCGGAGGTGGACTGTGCCAAATAAATGCCGTTGTTCTCAGCCCACCCCCGTACAAGACCCGCATATTTCCACGCTCGCCCCATAAAGTAATTCTCCCGGAGGTCCCAAGGTTGACAACATAACGCCCCGGGGAGATAAGGGGGCGGCGTAGGTGGAATTGTAATGGGGAGCCTACCTCTCTTCTGCTTTATTCCTCTGCACCTAACCGCTTTTACAGCCTTATCTCGGCGTGAACAAAGAGGGCGCAACCAGCAACCCGTGCGTTTCAATTTAAACCAATTATGATGATGTTGGTGCGGTTTTAGTTGAATCACTTCATTTGTGACTGTTAGAAATGACTAGTATTAAATACAAGAAATGCAAAGGAGTTAGGATTTTTTTAAATCTCAGCGGGGATTCGAACCCGGGTCTCCTGCTTTCCGGGCAGTTCTGCTAACCATTACAGCACTGAGGCTAGCTATATATATATCGTCTTATGCTCGTAGCAGCTAACATTGTCAGCTATTCGTTAGAC
>KZ807176.1:530787-541698 GCA_000696205.2 Oncopeltus fasciatus | reverse complement strand
TATATATATAAATTTTAATGGTAATAATAGTTTTAATTTATAAAAGTTTATCTTCTGTAAAGTTTTTACAATAGATGCGGATTATGAGGAAGAAATTTACAAGTGAGCGATGCATATATTCTTCTTTTTCAGCCAGTCTAGGACAAATCTTAGTGATCATATATTTACGTTCATTGTTCACTCGGATCTGTAAATTAATTTTTTTTATTTTTAAGCAATATATTCCCTCCTGTAATGAAACATGGAAAATCAGCTTAAGATACGGAGCTCATGCGTGAGGGACTTTCAATATATCCCCCTCCACAGCGATTCATAATTAACCCTAGGGCCCATTAAAGTTTACGAGTGAGGCTCACTTAAAAATTGGATGGCACTAGACGCTCCAAAGGGATTTTATATATAAATATTATTTATTTTCACTTTTTTTTTGGTTTATTTGAAATATAATCAAATTTATATTCATACAACACATACCCTGTTAATAATATTTACCACGCGCGATAAACCTATATTTTTAACGCGAGTACAAGTTTTTAAGTTTAAGTTTAGAGGACACTAAGAATTACGTGACACCGAGACGAAACTTAAACGTCTAGATACTAAACCAACAACACTTAACGGTATTGAGGCTCAAACAGCCCTTTCTCGTGTTAACATTTTAAATAAACATCCTAGGAACAAACATGGTGAAGGGACAAATATTTGTGCACACTAAAGAGCCATTAGTTGTAACGTTTTAACATAACACAGGCCGGGTTTTCAGCTTAACTAATTTAGGGTCGGTGGATAAATTTCCACCAGAGAAAAGAGATTAGTAATACAAGAAATGAAAGGGAGCTAGAAAATAAATCTTACTACCTCAGCCGGGAATCAAACCCAGCTCTCCTACTTTCCGGGTAGGCGCCATAGACCTTTACACCACCGAGGCAGGTTAGATACACTCTTCAAGTCCCCGCACTTTACTCCGAGTCTAAACCCCCAAGTAAGAGAATATATCGTTTTATACTCGAAGGAGCTTACATTGTCGGCTATTTCTTAGACTCTCGTTTTTGAGGTCTACCCTTGCCTACCCGGAAAGCAGGAGACCCGGGTTCAATTCCCGGCTGATGTAGTAAGATTTTTTTTCTGGCTACCTTTGCATTTCTTGTATAAAATTTAACGTGGGATTACATAGTAAAATTAATACAATTATTTAAATAAGAGATTATTAATATTTATAAGAAGNTACTTAATTATAATAAAAACTTTATTAATAACTATATTATCTTTTGAGCTGTCTCATAATCTTCCATCATTCAATCATAGGTAAGTATCATTTTATCACAAAACACTGTTCTTCATTATACCTCAATCATTTGCCTGTAGGGTTCATTACTTCGTGACTTGTTTAACCACGTTTTGTGTCTTTAATTAATTTCTTAGATTCTACTTGGATTTTCACAATACTCTATTCTTCTCAATACTAAATAGTTTTTCAAACATTTGGTTTTGCTGTTTTTATTGTAAAAAGTACCATTTTATTTATCGAAATACTATGTAGCATTAATATTTCTTTTGCATAATTTTTTTTTTAGGAATCTAAAACTATTTCATTTAATTTTTAATTATATAACTATGGCATTCTCTGACTTCAGAGTGTCTGATTTGTCCAAATCTGTATTGATACCTTATATCTTTACATAAATGATTTGCTTCTCGTTTAAAAAAGTGTATTTTAATAATTATCTGCTTACGTTTCAGCTTACATTGTAAGCCATCTTCAGGGCTATCATGAAGGCGAGAGGGGATGTTGTGCCCTTCAGGTGCCACGAAATTTATCGGATGCTTCCCTTTCTTATTTTATATGCAATGAAGACTAGAGCAGGCAATAAAATATTTATTTATTCTCTCTTTTCATACAGGTACATTGTGGTTATCCACCGCTAATTTCAAGTCACAACTATCAAGCTCATTCTATAAAATATATTTTAACTATTAGTTCGCTCTCCCACTATGAAAGACTTGCGTCACCGTAGTGTTGTCCTAGAAGATTAATCCATGGATGAGACCGTCAGCATTAGTGGTTAAAATAAAAATCTAGTCTGCAGGTAACAACTCATTTAAGAGATTGAAGAAACCCCTGCATAAAATCACAGGACCTTCATGGTAAGAGGGGTTGGTATCAGATGGCTCTTCTTTCTTCTGGGAAAACTACCCGGTGAAATACCCGAATAAGGTATAAGTGTGGGTATGGCAGGTATACATCACTGAGGTCTGGCCAAACACAAGCACCACCGTGGGACGGCTAAACATCCCTCAAGCCTATCAATCTAACAGAATACTAGTACATATAGTCTTCAGCTGCACCTAATTTCAGGTTCGCTCTACCAATCAATGGTCTGCAGTGCGTCTGTAGACACCTAAAATCCGTAGAAATGGAGAGGCTTGAGGAGACCAGCGTAAGGCAGGGCTTTACTTGGCATTAAGGGATAGACCCTGTTTTCCAGCCAGCCTCCCCAAAAACTACCTTTCCTCACCCCTCTTTTCTTTCCACAGCTATCTCCTCCCCCTCTATCATCTCAAAATATCACCACTCTTTTTTTTTTATATTCTGTGTATCCATAGTTTTTTTGTTTTGCTTAATAGCTAATTTTAATGATAAATACCATTCTTTAAAATCCGTCTCTCTGAGTAATCTAAGCATATTTCTCATACTTCACTATAGAAAAAAATGAGAGTAAATTGCAAATATGTTCATACTGAGAAGAGAAATGAGCGAAAAAGTACAGAAAGACCACTAAATCTAAATTTGCATTTTAAAAGTTATCTTGGTAATCACTTTTATGCTACTGTAGTGACATAATACCTATAATTTAAAATCAGATTGCAATATACAGCATAGAAACAAATAGTTCAAGCAGAAGATCTTTTAAAGTAATAAAATATGTTTTTAAATATTTAATTATTATTTATTATAGTTTAATTAACGATATAATATAATAAATAATATTTATTTAACATGAGAAATAATCAGGGTTCTTGTCAGGCTGGGAAAAATAATATACTCCTAAATTATTGGGTAATTATTTTATTTTATTCTAGCCAATGTTTCGACTGAACTGGTAAGTTATCATAAGGGCAAAAATGATTTATGGAATGATGTCCGAGGGAGGTTTTTATGGTAACATCTCAGGCTACAGAACTATTTGTCTAGTTCGGCTGCATGAATTGTGACCAGTTATCATATTGCCTAAAATAAAATAAAATAATTAATAACCAATAATTTTGAAGTATATTTTTTTTTCCGGCCTGTCCAAAACCCTGATTTCTCACGTGTAATAATCGACGGCCAACCAACCATCAATCAAGACAACCCATTATTTATACAAACTATTTTTATATAATAATAAATAATTTTTTCACGAGTACATATTGGATATCCTAGATTGGAGCAGTACTAATTAGTGTTTCAAAGTATTTTTCTACTCATGAAAAAAAAACTTGTCAATAAAAACTACGTTTAACATTATATCAATTGCTATCTGTATGAAAAACTTAATGATAAAAACGAAAATAAAGACTGCACTTTTTTTTTATAGAGTATACGTATAGCACCATATAAATGAGTAACTTTTAATTGAGATGCAGTACCACCGTATTTTGGCAAACTAAGCTGACATAAGCCGACCATATTATATATCGTTCTTCGTGTTTTTTGTTCTGTTTCACAAGAGGAGGGGGGAAGCCGGGATGATAAAAAATGTCGCAGGAAATTCGGAAAGAATTGTCATGGAATGCTCTCGTGGGGGGCACTCAAAAAGCAATTCCTATTCTCGTAGAAAAAAGGGGTAGAAAGGAATGGGGTGGAGGTCTCGGTCTCTCTCATATCTTCTCTTCCTCCCCAAACACTCCCTAAACAGCAACCCCAGTGGGCCTCGAGAAAAGGGAGTATTTCATCTGACTAGAGCCCACGCGGGGAGAACACACAAGGTAGGGGGCTAAGGGAGCCAGCCCTACCTCTGGGGGTAGCACATTCACCAGTGATCCCTTCCTATGGCTCCTGTCTGTAAGCAAGGAACGGAGTGTAAACGGAAGGTTTGTCCTGTAAATAATACATCTGTAGACTGGAGAGGAGGGAACTACACAAGAGGACCATACTATGGCAAGAGGATCAAAAATCACATTTCTTGTTTTTTATTTTTAAACTTATTTGTCTTCAACCAGAGCGGTATCCTGTCAGGAAATATTTCAATATTATAAACAGTCTCAATAAGATTTTAACCAAATCATCACAGAAATCTAGATACCACTACACTTTTGACTCTAAAAGATATCATATTAAAGATTGGCATGATCCTCTCAAAATTTAATAGATCTATATAAATAGATCAATATATTTTAGTTAAATTTTAATGATCTATATATTACACACAAATAAACACACACTTACANCAAATATATATAGAAAATGAAACGCTCGCGGCGAAATCTGCTTAGATTACGCAGTTACTGAGTGATAGGCTTTTGTGTTTGATGCATATTTAAATATATAGTAATCAAGGCTATGAACTCTTACAGTTCATACATAAATAAAACCTCAGTAAATTATTTTTAAAATGTAAGGAATATGTGTTACATTATTACACTTTAAAATTTTTTTTTTTAAGTTTTTTAATTTTAATTTGCTAAAAAATTATAAAATAGACAGTTATTTTATTAGGCCTTCTTTTAACTTTTAATTAGTTATAGCGGTTTCACGAGGAATTTAATAATTATGATGAAGTGACTAACGGAATTCTTTAATAACGAATTTGATATCTTCTTATTCTTGTAGAACATTAAAAAAAAAGTTGACAATTCCCATTAATAGTCCTTGTACACAACAAAGGTTGTCCAATACTGGAAAAACATAATTTGCAATATATTATAGAAAAATGCGGATTTTTATAAAACATTCCACGAAAATTTCTCGTAGTAGTTTTTCTACTTTTTTTTGTAAGGGCAATTAATAGAAAATTCAGAAATAAGAAGTACAATTATTTAAAAAAAAAATTTGGAATTCGTGAAAAATATTACTATATTATTGAATATGACATTTGATACTTATGATTGAACAATTAAGGTGATATTGACAATTGATAGGACGATATTGATTGAATTTCTAAGATAATGAATAGCTGACTGACCGAGTTGATTTCAATGATTCTATAATTTTTTAATGAAGCATGGGTAAAAAAAAACAGAAAACACGGTTTTTACTTCAGTCAAAACAAGATGTAACTACCTAATGGTGTGAAATACAAACAATTTGTCACTAGTTCACTGGAAACGTGTCCGCGGAAATAACTCTCAGTTTGTCATATATATCGCGTGTTGCTCACAGAACAAGAGAACGATCGATCCGCAGGACCTTTAGAGAGTTGGCTGAGCTCAACTTCTTCTTGTTGTGGAAAGTTGTGGAAATCTTCGCGAGGCTCTCATTTACACGCGCAAGCAATCCTTGCTCAGAAGAGATTACACCACATGGACACTCTAGAGTCGGACGCACGTGACCCTACTCCCTCAAGAGTCCGCTCAGAGATATAAGAGGACCTATCTACAGTAAATATTCTTATCTGATGGAGGATTTGAACAAAACATAATTTTTACTGGAGAAATTAGCCAGGGTTTCGGTCAGGATCAGAAAAACTAAAATATTCTAAAATGATTGGGTAATTATTTTATTATTGTTTCGACAAACTTTTAAGTCATCAGTATAATAGTGATGTCAGAAGAGATCTCCGATAATAAAACAATTACCCAACAATTTTGGAGTATTTTTTTTTCTGATCCTGCCCAAAACACTCATTATTTTCTCCAGAAAATAAATTAATCGGCAGCCTAACAACCTCCAACCATAATTTTTGACTAAATAAATTTTCTAGACCTAGCGTTTCAAATGTATGATTAGATATCTATTGTACAGAATGGTTTGAATCTTCAGAAATATGTCGTTGCTAGACAATACCTTTATTATAACGAGCTGTTTAATGAATGGATTAGTCCACTTATATCTTAAAATGGGTTCCCATTTATTACTTGTCCATAATATAATGCACATAATTAAATGTGTATAACATTTATTGAAAATTTTGATATCATTATTGAAAATTTTAAAAGTTCAGTCAAGAAAATTTTTCTTTTTATTAAAGATGAACATGTATAAGAGTATATAACTATTTTGGTAATAAATGCCGACAAAGACAATGAAACAATGACGTTCTTACCACAAAATCTTCTGGCAGATTGGTAGCGGATAAGAAGATATAAGCACTCAATTTATTTAGGCATTCTTAAATTTCTTCCTAATTATGTACCTTTTGTCAAAAAAAAATATAATAGAACATACATGTTAGAAGATTTAAACTTTTCCTGAACAACATTTTCATTGAGAGGAGAAAGGTTTCAGGTTCGGTCAATGAGTTTTAAATAAAACAAATCAGGCCAAAACAGTTATCATTTTGGCTAATGTTTTGGCCTGATATTCGAAAATTCTTAACAAAAGATACATGTACTCTGTTTTAGCTAACTTATGACTGAAAAGTGAAATAAATTACTAACTATTAAATATTTCAAAAATTATTAAACGTTTTAGTCATAAGTTATTTTTTGTGCTTTAGTGTCTCAAAAAGTGTTCAAAAATCTCAAACTAGTAGCGGAATAAAGGAGTTATTATTTTAGACCCTTTCCTTTTTCTCCAGAATATAAAAAACTGAACCAATTGAATACTGATTTAGTATTAAAGATTGCTCAAGAACTTTTTCATAAATTTCTGAACAATCTCGTACCGTTTCTGTGTACAATTATGGTCACAATATTACGTTACTCCCATTCCAACAGTGATGGATGTAACGTAATATTGTGTATGCAACAGAAACAGAGAACCCCTGGAATGAAAATAAAATAAAAGGACGATTCCCCGAAAAATATCTTTTACTAGGAAAGTAGATGCTGCTTTTGATATCCTAAAATGAAAATCAGCTGGAAAATGTACATGGACCCACGAAAAGAAGGCCCTTTATTGAACATTGACAGATGATCAAAACATATAGACTCCCCAGGCTGGGGAAAATAATAAAAAGTAGAGGCAAATAATATACTCTCGGGAGCCAAAGATGGAAAACTCAGAGAATATGGATCATCTCAAGAATTTAGTGTACCGTATAGTTTAAAGCCGACAATTGTAGCAACAGTTTTTTCTTTGATGTACAAATAGATTTTTTAAATTCAATATTAAAATTGATACTGAAATAGTGTGTGTGTGTGTGTGTGTGTGTGTGTGTGTGTGTGTGTGTGTAAAATTATATAACAATGGATATTAAAGACTATTGATGAAATGGTTGGAGGTTGGGTGGCCGTCGAGTATTATCCTGGAAAAAATAGTCAGGGTGTAGGCCAGGATCAGAAAAATAAAATACTCAAATCGACGGTAAATTATGGATTATATTCTCACAAACATCACTCGCCCCTATCATACCAGCAGAAAACACCTACTTCAATTGTCCGAAATCAATGTCAGAGTCAAAAAATTGAGTTAAATAATTTCAAAAAGTACAGAACATAAACAAAATTTTGATTCTTAAACCTAAATGATTAAAGAGATTTAAGAAAAAAAGAAGATATTTATTGTAATCCGTTTATGGCTTCAGCCCTTTCCTGCTAAAGTTTTATACAAATACATATCCATAGGGATTTTCAATTTGAATCGTAAACATTGACAGAGCAGTATATCTGACTGATAAGCTCACTTATTCTGTTCAAGACCTCTCTCCTCTCAATGTTCTCAACAGGAGTTTTCCAAAGAATAGTAAAGAACTTTATCTAACCAAGCTTAGAATTTGTTTTATGTATTTCACTGTAATCCGAGAAACTATAAGACCTAGACCGTTCGATCTATATGCATTCCATAGAGACTAAACCAAAGATATATACCATGACGAAAGTGGGAAAAATTGATAACTCCATTAGTCTAATGGAAAAACTTAACAGACAAATATCAGTATTTATATGTAGTTATATTTAACTATAAATATATATACGTTTATGCCACAAACGTAAATAAACTTTTAGANTATATATATATATATTCCCCTTCCTTTGAGTCCTATTCGAAACACCAGTCTTTCTTCTCTCCTCACTGACGAAGAGCGAGATATTACCAATAAGTTTACTCTTTGTGATTTTTTTCTTTTTGTGTGTTCACTGCACTCTCTATTCCACCTGTTTTTGATTACTATATATTGCAGCCGCGAGAGTTTCATTTTCTATATAAACTTATAATATTTTTAGTTTCCATACTTTTTAGAATGAAATTTAATGTTTGGATTTACTTTCACGAAACTTTGTAAGCTGCGTTAATGGCTGAAATTGGTTGATGTGAAAAGGGAAAGGGAGCTTTAGAGGAAAAACAAATTGAAAAATCGTCTATATATTCGTCTATATGAAATACATGATTTCATATAATTGAAATATAATTTTCCAACAATTTCATTTAATGCCGAAATTTTAGAATTAAATTTAGGGTATGGCAGGCATCCTTATTTTTGATAGGGGGTTATAAAATTCGGTATTTAGGCTTTTCATTGCAAGTCCTTTAAAGATTGGTTGAAATTTAAAATTAATTAGTTTTATTGGTTGATATCGAACGTGGGGAGGGTTCACATTGTTGTGCGAGTAATTCACACCAGCTGCTTCCTCCAAATCACGGACATTAAACTGCCAAGAGACATTATTAGCAAATTTCAAAAGCACAATCAAGAAAGACTCTTGAAAGAGCTTCTTGGTAACACATCCTAGAAGGATTATAATTCGTCTCATATCCTATTATTATTATTATTATTATTATTATTATTAAGATAAGTTTTCTTTTATCTTCCTCTAATCTATCCACATGTCAACAGAGTCATTTACTGCTTTATTATAATTTTTCTTTAGCTAGTTGTGTCAAGCCCATCTGGTAATTGGTGAGCAAACACATTCCTTAACTAATTTAAAATCACTATTTCTGTGGAGTTTAATTTGTCAGAATTCACCAACATTCAAGGTCTTTACCAATAGACAAGTTTTATTGTAAAAAAATAAAATAAAATAAATTTTATTAACATTTATTTTCGCATATTTATAGGCAAAGTAAGTAAGTTTTTTTAAAAACGTCACTAAGAAGGTTGGCGAACTTTACAATTAAAAAATATTAAGTATATTAATTAGTCAAACCAAAATCGGACTTTTTGCTTCCCCTCTGAGAGCCATTGAAGAATTTCATTTTTGACTAAAATAAAACAATGAAGAATAAAATATGTTTTAAAGGATGCTCAACATTCTTCCATATTTTCGTTATTTACAGTGTCTTAAAAGAATCGATACGATTTAATAAATATTAAATTTATTTTATAAGGAAAATTAGTAAATCGTTAATTATGAGATGTTTTTTGTTCGGGATCGGTCAATGTAGACTCAAAAAAATTCAAATTTGAAAAAATGTGTATTTTTAAAATTATTTGCTAACGATTCAGCTTACATTGTAAGCCATCTTTAGGGCTATCATAAAGCAAGAGGGGACGTCCTAAAGATCACATTTTCATGACTGAATAGTAAATATCAGTAAATAGTTAATTTTTCCTAATAGTTTTTATTTTTGGCTGAACCTTTTGGAAGTCTTTGAAACCCATTATCTATTTGCATATTGATAAATTAAATATAAGTGAAGGGAAATACATGACCTGGTAAGTTTAATTCTAATTTATTCATCTACTACTGAACAATTCTAATTATTACTAATTACTATGTATAAAGTAATTCGCTTAGTTTACCCAGCACCTGCGTGAGGGAATATTTTGTTCAAAAATTTTTGTCATTTATTAACCATATTAAATAGCAATAAACTTAGAGAGAGTTTTTATATGATATGCCTATGTATTTTCATGTCATGCGCCGATATAGTGACTTGATCCAGCCTCTGTGAGTGGGCTTTTTGAAACTTTTATGAGATCTTACTACAGATTAACAATTTTAAATTAAAATAATAATAAAATAATATTTAACAGATAGCTTAATTTACTATAAGTATCAATATTTAAGTGCTTCAAGGTATTAAATTAAATTTTCAAATTAAATATATTAAGCACGTGTAAAATTAATTAAATAATATATCTAAGTAGAAATAAGTTAAAATATTTCGGTTATATTTTAGAAATCATTTTTTAAAAAAGATTAAATATGCTGCTATGAATGGGTGTTGTGGGGAGCTGTTCATTTGAAAATTTAAATGAGCTTCCGCTAGAGACAAAGGATCCTTTATCCTACCCCATTTAAATAAATAAAGCAAGGAGGACTGAAGAATTAAGTTCTTGTTAGTAAGGCTCAGTTAGAAAGGGTTTAATATTCCAGCCTCCCTATCAGGAGGAGAATAAGTTAGCCCGTGTTTGAAAGTAATGTTTTCGCCCCACTTCCTCCATTCCCGTCCCCTTGAGGTGCATGTAAGATTCAGGAATGTTCGCACTGAGTGTGAAGCCTACATCTCCATCTCGAATGGGCATTTTAATTTGCCTCAGATCAAATCCTGTTTTGTTCGCTACTTGTCCATCCCTTAAGGAGCGCAAATAAAGTACATTTCTTCGATTTGTTAAATTATTTGTCTTTGAAAACTACTTCAATGTAAAGTTGCGCTAACGAAATAGATTTAACGTGTATCACTAATGAAAGGCGTAAGAATAAATAAATGACTAATTTTATACCATAAACTGGATAAGGCAATGGGTAGAAATGCCAGGTCGTAAAGGTCGGCTGTAAAACTGCCGAGAGGAATGGGAGTACTTACCACCCGCCTATATTTACAAGTGCCTATTTTAATAAAGTATGTTCTCTTAAATTGTTACTGTGAATTATATATATATA
>KZ807176.1:507918-523950 GCA_000696205.2 Oncopeltus fasciatus | reverse complement strand
AAATAGTTACTAAAAAATATATATTGTAAAATATGAAAATATATATTCTAATGAAATTTCCAAAAAGATCAGTCAGCTTGGGCCTTACAAGACCAGCACAGCAGATTCGATTAGTCAGCGATATAGCCCAGTGTCATAGTCGTTTATAATTAAAAAGCCTTTTAGATAGCACTCTCTCAAAGTGATATAAAGGGAGATACAAATCAACTCAAGAAGAAATTTAATTTTAGTATATGTTGTTGTTGTTGTTTACAACAACATATACTAAAATTAATTTTCTTATTAATTAATTTTAGTATATAATGGTAGATTCAGAGCTACCCTTAACACTTACTTTGCAAACTTTGTTTATATAAGTATATAAGTTTGTTTTGAGCGCATAACTTCAGTTTGAGCACGAATACGCAAATAATCTCTTGCTGTATGCCATGCAGAGAAGTATTCATAATTTTGAATAATTTTCTCATTCCCACAGCCGTGAAAGAGTTAAACAATGTTCGATTACACAACTTTCTCTTAATACTCTGGTTGGAATTTAGAATTACTACTGCAAATCCTTCGAGGTTCGAATCCCGTAGGAGTGTGATGTCAACCTGCAAAGAGCTCCTTGACACTTATTGACTGAAAGAGAGGTTATAAGAAGTTCATTTAATAGCAAATATGCTCTTAACTGTTAGATAATAGTAAGAAGAAATATGGACACCGTGAAGGAGAATTTCAGCTAGAATATTTTTATTTTCAAGAAAATGTAATTTGGAATTTATTCTTCTCTCCTCCTAGTCTTGTTTTTTTGTGTGTGTGTATGTAGTTTCAATCTTTATATTACCTTCATCCTTAACAATAGACAGTAGTAGCCTTAGTTAGACCCTTGTACAACCCCTGGACAAAAATACGCCCTTCAAAAATCTTATTTCAAAGTTTCCGTCGACATTTGCACTCCTCGATCCTGTTTGCCTGGGTTGATGCTTGTTGATCGATTCTGAGAGAGATTCATAATTCTCATAATTAGCAAATCTTACTTAAATCACGGTCTATTTAAATTTAAATCAAAGTAGAGAAAGAAAATCGGATGGATTTATTAGTTATATGTACAAATTTAGTGGATATTTTCTTAAGAGATCCTTAGTAAGGTCCTTACATCTGGAACGCTCAGTTTAAAAATCCAATTTTATTACCCCGCACATAATAATAAAAAAATGAAAGTCATACTTTTGTTTCAGAACTTCACATATTACTTTCGTTGCGTTTTATTGAAAACTTTTAAGAATTGCTTGACGAAGATAGTTTATTATTAAAATAAAGAATTTTTTAAAATAACTTACGGTTCAGAATGACCCTTTTAAATAAATGACAAAACTTTTAAGTTAAATTAATTTTAATATTTAACAAGGAGATAGTTCTCTCATTTCAAGAAATTCTTCCATTCGTTTTCATTTTATGTGAAGTCGCGTTGTATATATACATACCACAAGTGGTAATTTATTTTAACTTAGACCTATTATAATTATCATTGTAAAATTTGAACTATTGATTTTCCTACTTAGGACCGATCCTTGATCAGTTTTTTATTGTTTCTTTTTTTTATTTTCTTTAGTGTTTGTGGAAGAGAGAAGAGCAGTGAAAAAAAAGTCCCTGCCTCTGGAGAATTAAATGAGAAGCTGAAGGAAGAGAGAGAGCAGACGGGTTGCAAGGAAGGGTTCTGGAACAGAGTCCAGAACAGGAATTTCTGATTTCAAAGCAAAAAATAAAGGAAGATATCAAACGTTTCATAGAATAGAGAGAAAGGCAGAATAGTAGACAAACAGAGAGCTTCATAAGAGGATAGGACTAAATGAAAATGGAGTTCCTTCTAGGACTAACCAAAAGGAATTGTAATCCTTTATAGCAGTAATGAATGGACATGCGCTATTTACATTACGGCCTTAATAATGATAAAAGTAGGAAGGTATTGTGATCACGAAGAAGAAGGATACATAGTTTGTAACTATGTGGACAAGTATACTGTTGGCAACAGTAAAAATGAATGTCTTCGGTTATAACGAGATTCCAAACGAAAACCAGGAAGATTTAAAAATCTACATTAAAATAGAATGTATAAATTAATAATAGAAAAGGAAGTATCGAGGATAAGAACGTGAGGATTAGGTCTCTCAATTACTGTTAAAATTCAGAGCATATAAAAAGAAAGTCGAAATTGGGGATGAGCGAATCCGAATCGTACGGGAATTTGGTTAAGAGCAAATAATAAAAATCTACATTTATTGAACGAAGTACACAATGACGAACAAGGAGTAGGAAGGTATGTATAGGAGACATAGGAAGTGGGTATAGAGGACATTAAGAGATCATAGTCTTAATGATAATCAATCGATTAGTTTCGATAATACTACTCAAAATATGATAATAGTACAGGCTACAGGTTTTATATATATATATACCAGGTTTTTTTGGGTTTTTTTTAGAATCAAATGCATTGAGAGATGTCACTCCTTTCTGCAACTTTAAGTTCATCCAAGGAATGGATATTTGCAGAGTAATATAAAAAAAATTCCAGAGTTATCTATCAAGAGTGAAGTAGTTACACCTAGCGGATATTTCTGGAAGAAGAGGACTTTAGCAGCGAACAAAGTCCCCTCTTTCAGGGGATCGAGTTCAATGCTCCTCAGACAATTTACGGTCACTTGAAAGGGAGGCTGCCTGTACGGCTCACGTGATCTGTTCACACGCAACCCCACACCCCTACTGCAAGGTAACCTTCCTTTTCCTAAGGTTCTAAAACCTTCCTATTGCCTACCACTGGAATAAATGTTTATTCCAAAAAAAATAAAGCTAATGAGTTTTTTTTTTATGACATCATTCAAAAGTTTTTCGATACTACTCCGATCTCACCAACTAGAGAACAAAAACGATAGTTACTAAAGGGGCGCCGGGATAGCTCTGGGGATCCGTACGGGTCTCGCAATCTTGACGCCGCGGGTTCAAATCCCGCGCAGGTCAATATTTTATTTATAATATAGAAGGTTGTCCTGAGCCATGGGTGTTTAAAATGGGGTGGCAACCTGTAGATAGCCCCTCCCTCCAATGACCCTAAGTGGTAGCAAGGGAGGCTAACACAGCAAAAAAAAAATAGTTACTAAAACTTATATGAGTGTGTGTATGTGTGTGTGTGTGTGTGTGTGCGTAGTTTTATGTCTGTCAACGCTCTACAGCAGACATAAAACTATTTTAAAAGTTTGCTCTACAGGCTACTTAGGTTTTTCCTAATGTAATTCGCCCTGAAGAAATTTATGTTAACTAAGAGAGCCAGGAAAAAAAATCCCGGCAAGTATGCTGACCCCTACACCACCGAGACAGGCTAGATAATATCACCGATTCCCCGCACTTTACTCCGAGTCTAAACCCCCGAGTAAGTAGAATATATCGTCTTGTACTCGGCGGAGCTAACATTGTCGGCTATTTGTTAGACTCTCGTTTTTTTCCGGTATTTCATTTTTTAAATAAGGAAATTAGTTGTGGTATGTAATCCCACGTTAAATTTTATACAATAAATACAATGGGAGCCAGAAAGAAACGTTACTACCTCAGCCGGGACACTTTTTTACGACAATTAATATCATTATTCTGAAATAACTGTTTTAACATGCATTAAAATGCCTAAAACTATATTTGACCCAGTTATACTTAATATTTAAATAACACTAGCAATAACGGTCACATTTATGATTTATCTACATGGTCTGTTTTAACCTCTTCCCCACCTATGTCCTTTCGAATTCCGTGTTTACAGCTACCACCCACAAAAACACGTACATTGTTTTAGTGTATATATATATANTTTATAAAAAATTTTCCTAAAAATTCTCGCTCATTAACTTTTAAAAAAATACGAAGTTCTGCTATGAACTATTTATTTGGTAAAGCCATTTTCTCTCTGTAAAAGTTCTATGATTATAGGTAAAAAAAAAATAATTATAGGTAAAAAAAGTTTTTACTCCAGATTAGAGATTAGATCTAGATTAAAGAATAAATTTAAATTCAGATTATATGCTAATCGAAGCTTATTATTATCCATACAAATAGAAAGTTAAAACTTTAAATTACATGTTAAATGAAGTATTCATGGCAATTATTTGAAAAGCTGGGTAAAGGCAAAAGGCTGAAAGGAAAGGAGATGGCGGAAAATTAAGCTATAAAAGTAAAGTTTCCTTGTTATATGTTAAAAGAAAATTTTGTTATCCGATCTCGCCATGCTTCAAGTATTTCTTCCTTATCCTGCATGTCCTTGAAGGAGATTCCATTGTACTCAATGGTCCTTAAGATGCTTGTAGAGGCCTCTTTGTGACGTTGTCTAAAGGTTTTTTTTTTTTTTTCTTTTTCAATGATCGTTTAAGATTAAGCGGTTCTTCTTTTTACAAGAGACTTTCAGCCATCTCTATTGGTCCATTAACAAAGTTAGTCTTTTCCAATCTTTTATTTTCTTTATAAAATAATAAAAGTATCTAAAGAAATTACATTTTACTATAAATAAACAAGCTGAATGGGAAAAAATATGAACAGATCATATAAAGCTTCTGTTTTAAAACGACCTCTTGAAAGAATTATATTTTATAATAATAAAATAACACAAATTTATGTTCACATAGGCTTCCACGGTCGTCATATGTATGTACAGTTTCTTCTTCCGGGTTGGACCGTGTCAAACTGATATTATTTGCCGAGCTTTCGCACATCCTGTGATGGCTTCTTCAGGGCTGAATAGAGAATGGAGAATGAAGCTATTCAACCCTGAAGAAGTCATCACAGGATGTGCGAAAGCTCGGCAACTATCAACAACTTGACACGGTCCAACCCGGAAGAAGAAACGGTACATACAAATTTATGTTTAATAATGAAAATATTTCATTAAGTGAACTTTACAATAATTTGTAATTTTACAATTATGTGAACTTAACATAATTATTTTTTCTTGGTAGAATTATTTGAAAAATTGTTATTAAATTATTCATTAATTTATGTAATTTATTAATTATTGATATTGATAATTGATAGCAATGAACCACTTTTTTTTTAAGTTAAAAATTATAAAATCTAATTTCAGAAAAAAGATTTCAGTAAATGGAAGAATCCTCTTACAAATGTACAGTAAAGACGACTTCACTTTCTCCGATGAGAAATCACTGACTTAAAGATAAGAGGATCTTGGCTAAGCCGACTTGATCTCAACGATGGATTACGATAAACGAGACCAATCTCTAATCCTATAATGTATTTTTCTTTAAAAGTGGCCGCTTTCAAATCTGAAAGTAATAAGTTATAATTCTTTCCTAAAAGTTATACACTTTTCAGATATATATATATGAAGTTGTAAACACGGAATTGGAAAGGTGGGGGAGGGGTTAAAAAGAACCTTCTAGATAAATCACAAACAATGGAAACAAAAATAAGCAACTACGGGAAAAACAATCTAGAACACTTTCAATTTTGAGGGAAACAAGTCGGACTTCTTCAGAGAAGACTAGAAATAAACTGAAGGTGTGAAGAGGAAGGGAAAGAGCTAGGCTGTGAGGAGAATGTGGAGGGGGTATTTCCTATTGTTGGCAGTTAATACCAGGGGGTGATGTGGCTATGAGATATGCCTACATTCAGCTGAAGTCGTATCACCAGTAAATCCTTAAAGCCCCCTCCCCAGCTCCCCCACTCTCGATTCACTTCCAAGGTGGTAGTCGACTGCTATTGGCTGGAGAAGGCTTTACTTCCTATGAAATGTGTGCCCAATTCGGCTTCAGCGAGGGTCTATTGCTCCAGAAGTCCTTATTCACCATATTTAGACCACTCTTCTTAGCCAACTCTCCAAGTAACCATTATTCTACTTATATTCTTACACATTGTACCTTATCTATAAATATTAATTTAGTTGTGGTGTATTATCCCACGTAAATTTTAAACAATTAATGAGAAGGAATAGAATAGAATAATCTACCTGTCCCAGCCAGGACTCAAACCTGAATCTCTGCTTTCTGGGCAGGTATTTTTCCATTACACCACCGGGACGAGCTGGATAACTTATTAAATTCCTAACNTATTAGAAATAAAAGGACGGGAAATAGGCGTTATGAAACGTATTGCATAACCAGTTCAAGGGCGTAATAACCTCGCTCTTGATTCCCTTAAAACCTGATCCTAATCTTATAACCAGTTCATTTAGTTCCTAAACATAAACGTTATTATTTATTTGTATTTTGCATAACCTATACGAAGATGTTTAAAGCCTAAGAAATGAGGAAGAACTTTTATTATGGACGTGAAGTAAAATTTAAATTCATATTAAACAAATACCTATATATTGAGTTTTACGGAATCTAACTCGAGAATTTCGGGTTTTTTTTTTCTTCATTTGATGCAAAGTTATTTAAGTAAAATTTAAATTCAGATTAATGATATATGTACCGTTTTAAATCACGAATCCACAGAATCATAGTTGATACACCCTATTATTTCGCAAACTCCTTCTCCACAATGGCCTTGAAATCCAGTTTACAAAGTTTACATTGTGTTCTACAAAGATTAGAAGATATCGAATTCGTTATTAAAAAATTCCGTTAGTCACTTTGTCATAATTATTAAATTCTTCATGAAA
The DNA here is from genome assembly GCA_000696205.2 of Oncopeltus fasciatus. Taxonomy (NCBI): domain Eukaryota; kingdom Metazoa; phylum Arthropoda; class Insecta; order Hemiptera; family Lygaeidae; genus Oncopeltus; species Oncopeltus fasciatus. Next base: position 517,313 of record KZ807176.1, on the reverse strand, counting down.
TCGCTATAATTAATTAAAGTTAAGGGAAGGCCTAATAAAATAACTGTCTATATTATAATTTTTTTAGCAAATTAAAAAAAAAACCATTTTTAAAGAGTAGTAAACTTTACAAGCTACTAAGCCGCAAGTCAACCTTAACTGAGACTAACAAACTTACCATTTATAAGACGTCACTGAGACCTATCTGGACGTATGGAGTCGAACTGTGGGGAACTGCTAAACCATCCAACATCCAAAGAATACAGTCCTTTCAACCCAAAATCCTAAGAATCATAGTTGATGCACCCTATTACGTCGCAAAATACTCCTTAGTCCACAGTGACCTTGAAATTCCTTTGGTAAAAGACTTTATCACAACCCGTTTTAATAAATTCCACTCTGACCTTTCCTTGCATCCCAATCCTTTAGCCCAAACTCTATCCAGTATTACCCATCCTGATAATCCACCACGTCGCCTGAATAGGAAATGGCCTCGTGATCTTCTCATTGCCAACACTTCCTATTAAGAATTATTAAAAAATTTGTAAATAGTGATTTAGGAGTACTGTCATTGGGCAGCTTCTCCATCAAGCGAAATACGCACTAATTTACATTTTTTTTTTAATTTATTATATTTATTTTTTTAATTTGATGTTTTTCTATATTAACTTATATTGTATATATGACTATTATTACTATTAACCAGCACATTACAATTTGCACAAAAATGTGCAGTACGTAATCACGAATAAGGTTTTTATAAAAAATTTTCCTAAAAATTCTCGCTCATTAACTTTAAAAAAAATACGAAGTTCTGCTATGAACTATTTATTTGGTAAAGCCATTTTCTCTCTGTAAAAGTTCTATGATTATAGGACAATTTTAAATTTGAGCCAACTGATTTTCACAAGCCTCTTTTGTTTCCAGCTGTAGTTCAATGAGAGTTATCTAAAGAAACCTTATTGTTTTTTTTTGTTTTTTTTTTGTTTTTTATTAACCATGACCGGATTTCAACAAATTCTCTACTGAAAAAAGTTATAATCTTGATAACATCGTTTTCGTTTAAGTAAGGAAAAGTTTATACAGCACATACTAGATAATAACTCTAATCTATCCAATGTTTATTGTCTATTACACTTTAAAGAAAAACGCACATTGAATTGACGATTAATACTTATGCAGGAGGCCGTTTCTCTCACACTTACAACCCAGCCAGTTAGGGCTAGTAAGAATGTCCCTTGTTGTCAAATGAGATTTACCAAATTTTCTCTTTGGTATTTGGATCAACAATAAAAGCTGGAAAATCTGCAACACCTTTTTGAAGACATTTTGGCAAAAATACAGAGCTTTTAAAGGTTAGCAGTACATGCTGCATGCAAAATATGTCGCAACACACAGATTCCTGAGTAGAGGATTGTAATACGTAGGTGTATAAGATGATTACAGGTTACTATAGTCTGTGTAGCAAGATTTGTGGTTACTGAGAATGAATTACGCCCATTATAATTTTACAAAACATCTGAGGAGTACGTATCTGTTTAGAGAAAGTCCTTGCCGGCATCACCTTACTAATTATTGTTTGTTGTAAAGCCTGATGTACACTTAGGAACAGCTCGTTCAGCTAAACAGAGCCAAAACTAATTATCTGATTCGACTATCAATTTCCCGAAGTTACTCCCCAGCGGGAAAATCCGATCCTCCGGCCACGAAGTCCCACCCGTCTATAATGGAATAACTATATACTCGGGAGTGGGGTTGATGGGGGGGGGGAGTGATAAAAAATACAGCGTGTGACGTCAGAGTCCCGGACGAGCTGAAGGTAGACTTGCGGGTGTCGCGGATGAATTTTTCAGCCCTCCACTTTCCCCCAGGGGGAAACTTAAAGTAAGATCTATCGCTGCTATAGTTCAAGAGAGTTCCTGGGAGCTCACGACCTCGCTGGGCTAAGTCTCCGATAAATAACTGGGGGGCAACAAGTTTTTATATCTGACGTCAGAGCCGTGGAAGGGGATTCTCGACTGGGAAGAATAGGGAGAGGAAGGGCTTCTCTTTGTTATTATAATGCCTCAAATATTTTCTCCTGTTTCCCTAGTATTCCTGTCGGTCGGCCAAGGAAACTCAGGCTTAGGGCATTTTTTAAGAACCCCATTGTATTTCAGGGGGAATCACAACCCCTAAAAAAGGGAGTGCTTGTTTTTTAAACTATTGGTTTGTGTTTTTTTTTACCTTTAAATAAGAAATGTTGGTGAGATTTGGTCTGAGATCAGTCTTCAAGCTTAGGGGAGTAAAATAGCTTTTTAGAGTTCATGAATGTGTATTATTTATTCCAACTTTCCGTTTTACACTGTCAGTCATTTTTCAGAGCTACAAAATTAAAATTATTTCATTAGTTGAGAATTTGTTGGGGCTCGGTCAAGGTTGAATCAACTAAACATCAACCTTGACTGAACCCCAACAAGTTCTCTACTAATAATCACTACGGTAAAAAAAAATACTCCATTAAAAACCCTTTCCTTATTGGAATATGAGCTGATAAAGGCTATATGCATAGATACATATATATGTGTGTGTAACTATAGAATGTTCAGTATAAAAACACAAACACACACACACACACACACACACACACACACACACACACACACACAAACATAATAAACAAATGACAGATATGGAATTCAATATGTGTGCGAGTGGTTTATGTATGTTTGTGCTTATGACTGTCTACTGTCCTCCAATCATTCCATTTTATTCAACAACGAACTTAAAGTAAAAGGTTACATGTCAAATCATGTCAATATGTTCCCCATTTTCACATTCTGAAGGAATATCTTTTCTCATTTACGGACGTAATGCTTGAGTACAAACCCCTCAGCCGGGACTCGAACCCGGGTCAGGTATGCTGACCTCTACACCACCGAGGCAGGTTAGATAGTCTCTCCAACTCTCCGCACTTTACTCCGAATCTAAACCCCCGAGTAAGAGGAATATATCGTCTATACTCGAAGGAGCTAACACTGTCCGCTATTTGTTGGACTCTCGTTTTTTTTGTTATTTTTTACTTTATTTTTTAAATACTGATTTTAGTTGTGGTATTTAAGTACACGTAAATTCTATACTAGAATCAGTAAAATCAGTATTTAGCTTGAGTATAACACTCCCTGTATTCTGATACATCGTTAAATTTGTCAAACGGATAAAACATATCTCCTGCAACTATGACATATGTTATGCATGACCAATCGAACTGGAGTTTGTGACATTTGTGTCAAACGCACAAAGCTTTTTATTGTTTGTTTCTCTTTTTTTCGCCCTCGCTTTCTCTCTTCTTGTTTCCCCTCCTCTTTGTCGTATCTCTTAACACTTTTGTGTTGGAGAGGGCGGGAATCAAAGGATTCGTATTAGCCGTGTGTTTGCTATTTTATATTATTCATAATCAACTTTCTGTAGTAATTTATAAAAACGTTAAGCCGCCTTTTTTTTTATCATGCGAAGTTAAATTTGGCAGCTCCCAAAAAATAGGTTCAATGAAGAAGTAAATACTGAATCGTTATCGATTGAAATCGGATGAAGTGTGGCGGGGGCAACTATCAAAAGTTCTCTATATACTTGAGTCAAAATATCCGATGTTTGGATAAATAAATTATGAAAATTATTTTATAATTTATTTCTCTAGATTTACTATATTCTAATATAATTATTTAATTAAAATATTCTACATAAAAATTACAAAATATGAAACAAAAGTATTAGCTAGATATGGTTTCTATATATTCACATTTAGTTATAAATGATAGAGTTGTGACAAAAACTATGAGAACATGTGTACTATTTGACCATGAATTTCGAGTTTTTTTTTGTTTCTTTTTTTTACCTTTATTTTAACTACTTATTGCAATCACTACTTTCGACTGCGTCAGGTATCTGGGCTTTCATCTTGACGCTCGACTAACATGGAACACAAACACAAAAATCAAAAGACAGGAACTAAATAGGAGATCTGGACAACTTTACAAGATGGATAACATTAACTGTGACTAACAAACTAACTGTCGAACTGTGGGGAACTGCTAAACCATCCAACATCGAAAGAATACAGTCCTTTCAATCCAAAATCCTAATAATCATAGTTGATGCACCCTATTACGTCGCAAACTCCTATCTCCACAATGACCTTCAAATCCCTTTAGTAAAAGAAGTAATCACAACCCATTTTAATAAATTCCACTCTGGCCTTTCTATGCATCACAATCCTTTAGCCCAAACTCTATCCAGTATTACCCATCCTAATAACCCATCACGCCGCCTGAACAGGAAATGGTCCTCATTGCCAACACTTCCTAATAAGAATTTAAAAAAAAAACCAATAAAACAAACAATTGTAAATAGTGATTTAGGAGTACTGCCATTGGGAAGCTTCTCCACCAAGCGAAATACATGCCGCTTTTTAAAGAAANACCAACATATTTTAATAAAAGTATATCGGAATTTAGCGATAATATAGGTTTTATAAATAATATATATTTATTGGTATTTATATATGTATTTTCACATCACATGATCAGTTACTCATACCCATTTATGGACCTTTATTCACAATGAGGGTAAGGGGTAAAAGTACCCCCCATGTGGACACATCTTTGAATATTTTATACAGCAAATCAGCTTTAAAAACGATGTAGCCATCATTTATTGTTGTTGTTTTTTTTTAGTTGTTCAATTCTTATTTATTATAAATTGATTATTTAGTGAAATTTACGAAAGGGCAAGGGATGTAAATGACTATGACCGGAAATGGCAGATTTTCACTAAATTTCACTTCAATTGGTATTATTTATTTAAAAGCAGTAGACATACAAATATATATATATATATATATATATATATGCAGACCCCGAAATTTCTACAAAACTTATACATATCCTTTCTATATTTAGCTCTAAAGATAGAAGTAGCTGGCGACTTGGGTCTAATGATCTTGACCAACTAAATGACAGCTCATACAAATGGCCTCAGGAGATAATTATTACGTCTTTGGTTACCGGAAGTACCTCTTCATAATTAGCTAATTAGCCCTTGAAGTTCCTTCTCGAATACACTAACTTATCTTTACCTAAAGATGTGGGGTCCACCTTCATCTTCTATGTCATTATGTTGATTGTGAGAGTCAGACATAAACTGTACCCTCGTTAAGCATGATTTTCATAAACCTCAAGTAGTCATCAGATCAAAGAATACATTCTGACATAGTTGATTGGTTTTCAATTTGAATATTATTAGCACTAGATTGTTTCTATGATGTAACATACACTATAATTATTAATAAAATATATGAATATAATTAAACGAATCAACTGGTATTTTAGGATTTCCAGTAAGATACACAACAATAGGAAAATATTTCTTTTTTAAATAATTATATTAATTGTGGTATGTAATCCAACGTTAAATTTTATACAAGTAATGCAAAGAGAGTCAGAAACAAATCTTACTAGCTCAGCCGGTAATCAAAACAATAGGAGACCCGGAAAGCAAATTTTGGGCTGGATCACTCGACTAATTTTTGACGAAGCTGAAAAACTGGTTTGATCGATCTATGTCGGGTGAGATAGTCGTCTGAAGTTGTGGAGTAATGGCACTACCACTCCTCTACTCAGGCCACCCTTTTGAGAAGGTGGAACCATTTGTATTTTATTTGTAAATATTTTTTATATATTTTGAGAGCACATTGCAAGATGCACGCTGTGCTGGATGTAATTTCTGAATAATGTGTTTAAAAAAATTTTAATTACTCAGTTTTATATGGAAAGGCTACCAACTGGTATCTGCTCTATTCTAAAACCTTTTATACTGGGCAATCTTTGATTTAATTATAAAAGCCTGATCATAGAGGGATTTGGACCAGTAGTGCTGCATTTATGACCATGGTTGGTCAATATGGTTTTTTGAATAAAATTAGTTAGTTAATAAGAAAAATGCCATGAAAATTTCATATTTAATAAAAATTAGTTTTTAAAAAAAGTTCTATTTTATAACTCTCTTCAGAAGAATTGTTTTTAATAAAACAAAATGGTCAACAAAATGGCTTTTCCATCTGCTTTAACTCCCGCCCTCACCAACACAATAAAGTTACAGGTAAGATAAAGGCTAAGAGAAAAATAAATTTAAAGCCCTTGATAAAATGGCGCGAATTAATGTCGATTGGTTTAAGGGTTTGTATTTTGTATTTTTATTTTATACCTTCAAATAAACTATTGCAGGCAACCTGGAAAAAAAAACTAAATTTTACGTCCCACCCATAATTTTTTTTAATTTACTTATCAGTACTTTTAAAATGCCGTTTTTTTAACGCTTTTAACCCTAGAATTCTTGTTTTCATTATTTTTGTATTATTTACAACATTTAACCCTTTTAAATTGTTTTTGTTTGTGACTTACGGAGTCAAAGTTAATAATATTCTCACATATCGTTTTTTTTTATTACAAAAATTGTTTATCAATAATCTCTCAGCTGAATTTAATGAAAATGAAATATTTTTTTTGGATGTTTTCTTGTGTGACCAAACAGCATTATTAAACCAAAATAAATTAAATTTTAAAACAGTTACATTTCGAAATAATAAAAAAAAATCGCTTCAAGATTTTCAAGTATTAGCTTTCCTTTCAACCCACCTACAAGTCAGAGGGGGGTGGGGACTATCTACAGTTCACCATCCCATTCTAAACACCCATGGCTCAGGACAAGCTTTTACTTGTCTATAAATAATAGATTATTGCCCTGGGCGGGATTTGAACCCACACCGTCAGAATTGTGAGACCTGAACCTGCATTTTGTCGTGTCTATCAATTCTTCCCTAAATGTTTTTTTATTATTTATAATTATCATTTTTCTAATAATTGTCAAGAAGTTACATGTGTAGAAGGTTAAATGACAATATTTACAATCTTAAAAGCCAAAGAGAAGAATAATAACAAAATAATAATACCCGAGATGGAAAAGCGCTCACCATCTGTCATTACATTAATAAATATTTTAACAAACGTTTATAGTAAAAATTATATTAATAATAAATGTTAGAAATTACATTTAACACCAAGTAGACTTTAGTAAATATGTAAAAAATCCAATAATGGAAATATTACGATTATAAATTACCGTCTTCCACAAAACTATCATCCAATTTCAACCGATGGTGAATTTTTTTTTTTTTGGAATATAATACATTTTTAGATCTTTCCTTAATATGCTTTTCAAAAAAATTATTTAGAATGAAAATGTTGAGCTGTTCTTTGAGAATTTTGGTCGGATTTGGTTTTAATTTAAGCCGGGCAAGGAAGTAATTAGGATAAAAAAATTTAAGTGAGGTAAATTATTTTTTTCAGAATTATTTCCCTTAGGAATAAGTAAGAGAGACTGATATAGGACTCATAATATATTTATGTCTATTATATAAGAAAAGTTAATAAAAATAAATAAATAGTGCAAATTATAACTGGCAATCTCAGAACTTTATCTAGAAGTGATTGAAATTTCAAAAATTTTGCCTCTAAAAGGAAAGAAGAAATCGTCAGCTTAAAAGTAGCTCATGAAAGCAGTGGAAGTGCATTAGATGGATTAGGTATGAGGATTACTGGGGATTTGAGGAAAAAAATAGTGGAACCATGCGATGGAACTTTGGAGAGAGGAAAGAGTTTTCAGTTTGAGAAGAAGAAAGGAGCAGTCTATTGTGCCGAAGGCTTTCCCAGAAGGAAATCCTAGAAAAAGAGGGATAGTAACTTTAGCTTGCTTCCAAGGGCGAAGAGGAATGGGATCATAGAGGGATAACTAGGTAATGTAGACAAAACCTGGAAGGAAGTCAATAGGTTATAGGTTTTGTTGTTAGATAGCATTTCTTTCGGGTATAATTAGGGTGTAAGGACATCTGTAGGTGTATGTCTCAGAGAAACAGAGAGATCGGGCGTGAGATTCAAGTGAAAACAGGTGAGTTTTAAAGTAAGGAGATGAAAAACAGGTGAGGTTAATGACATGTGATGTCAATGTTAGATGAGAATTACAGGGATTGCCTATAGGAATTCTCGGAAGAGAATATTAGTTCGGTTACGCGAGGAGAAAACGTTTCGAGGAACTTAAAATTCAGGACTGATGAGGAATTGTCATGAAAGTATTTGACGCGGAATCATCGGATGAAGACTGAGCAAGGTAGCGGAGACATCTGAAGAAATCAGTATCATCTGGGAACGTGTGTGTGTGTGTGCACTCACTCTAGCGTCCGCAGTTTTAAACAGTGACACCAAACTGTTGAATAAGTCCATTCATAGATGTAATCGGATGAGGGGGAGGGGTAAGTTTTAAGGAAAATCAAAATTTAAATTACTAGATGTTTTTCGTTTGGGTTCGGTCAAGGTAGATCCAAAAAATACATTTAAAAAAATGTGTATTTTTTAAATTATCTACCAACGTTTCGGCTTACATTTTAAGCCATCTTCAGGGCTACCTTGAAGGCGGGAGGAGCATCGTGTCATCAGGATCATTTTTATGAATTCATTGACCGAACCCCAGCAAAAAACATCTAATAATATCAACGGTCAAAAAAAATTACCATATCAAGATTGAAATTTTTAATACATTCCGTACGTTTACATTAAGAAAAAAAGGTTCTAATTTTAATTATATAAAATTTATATTTCAAAACAGTAGAACGAAAAACGCATATTAAGAAAGATATTTACGAATGTAATTTTTGAAAGTGGTGTCATTGGTCACCTTCTCTCCTCATGTGATTGATATCAATTGTCTTTTTTTTTTTAAATTCATTGTAGTGATCAAATTACAAAATGTTTTAATCTAACAGAATGTAATAAATAAATAAAAGTTTAATAACGAATGTAATTTTGAGTATTGGCCGGTCCGTCTAGTTTTTAAAAATAGAAACGAGATTTGGTATTTAAGCTCATCAATATTACCTCTAAATTTATATATATATAAAACCAGGTTACAGGAAAGGAAAGATAATGTACCTACAATTATTTACATTTCTCATCGTAATTTCAAGGAAGGTGAGAACATTTATAATTTTGACCAAAACACTTAAAATTTAGACCAAGAGTCTTTAGGCTCTTTATATATTAATGTGCATATATTTTGAATGAAATTTTACTTTAAGATAGTTTCTATTAATGGCTTAAAATATTTTGAAATGTCTTAGGTCCTGTGAAATTTGATAATTAAAGGTCGCAAAAGCGTCCTCTAAAAAAAAAAAAAAAAATTCTTCAAGTTCGAAGAATTCAATTTATCAATTCAAATTCAAATTTTCACTCACATCAATATGTGGAAAACAACACATTTTTCTGAACTAAAAATAATGATAATTATACAGCACAGAGTACGCACATGCTTATCGTCTCTCATGACTAAAT
>KZ807176.1:459070-481124 GCA_000696205.2 Oncopeltus fasciatus | reverse complement strand
GCACGATTGATTAAAATTTTCGTACAGTGGATATTGAGCAAAAATCAATACAAAGGAATTAATTTTACAATTTATCATTATTGTTATTAAAATTTGTAACAAATGAGTAAATTACAAAGTTATTAGTAAATAACATGTGACACTTAAACTTATGAATAAGGTAGGTAGGGCAGATAGTCTTAAATCTTTATCAACAATATTTATTATATTGAATTATACATACTTTTAATTTCAACTTAATTTAGCACTAATCGGTGCACAATATTTTTAGTTAACCTGTCTTTAGCTAATACAAATAGATTCGACGGTTTCCCTACACGTGAACATGCAACATATAGTTTTCCATAAGAAAGACATGGATTTTCTAAATCTAAACCACAAATAGACATTGTTTGGCCTTGAGATTTATTTATAGACATGGCAAAAGCTAAACGAATTGGAAACTGTAGCCTTTCGAAGGGTATGGTAGAATCTGGCGGTATCATAAACTAAACGCGTACCGTTGCATAATTGAGGTGGATTCAAATTACGTAGGAGAATTATAGGGGAACCCATCTTTAATCGCAGATTATATGGTGGCATTCCAGGTATATTCAGTGAGTTTAAAAATTCAACTGGAAAATTTACACTTTCATTTTCATCAACAACAGTATCGATTGATTTAAAAGACATCAGATCGCCTGGTAACAACTGTTGTATCTGGAAGTTAATTTCGTCAACATCACATTTTTGGCTGCCAAAATCGCCCGATGACTGAGTCAGTCATGATTCAAGTAATTATTCTGTATATCCGGAAAAATACTCAGAATCAATTCATTTTTTTCCTGAAGAACAGTGCAGAAATTATCTGGCAGTTTAATGCATCGCGTATTTGGTTGCATTTCTATTTTACCGTTCCCAATATCTAGTAATTGTTCGGAGAATATTTGTGCTGATCGATCATTTTGCAATCGTACGCGGATGTTTATGGTCAATCGAAGAGTTTCAACACTTCGCCATAAAAATGATTGTTTCAAACATGCATTAATCTCATCTTCGAAAGTAGAACGAGGTATAACATGTAAGGTCTGTCGGAAATCACCAGACAAAAGTAAGATAGCACCACCGAAAAGTTTATTATTATTATTTATTATTATTATAGGGTACTATGCAATGCTTCGAGTGAATATTGGCCCACTGTTCACGATAATTGTTGCTAAATTACCATGGTCATATTTCTTTTCTCGTTGTAAATCGGTGTTGACTAAATCGGTGGCTGGACGATCAGGTGACGGTATACCATAATGATGAAGTGGTAAATTTGAAATTAAAACACATAAATTCTCGATCAACACTAACGCTTCATTATACATCTCTGGCGTATTATTACGGTCGACCGGATTTGTTTATTACATTGACATGTAATCCGAATTGGAAAGAGATACAAATTTTACTTTTACCAGGACAACAAGCAATTCATCGTCATGATATAACTGCGCGTGTGTTCAAACAAAATAACATCCATCTATGTTCCCAGCAACAGCATCTCGTAAGTGAATATATTCTTCCGATCGTAATTTAGCCTGGTTGTATTGAATAAATCGCAAGCGTTCACTTTCAACCTTAGCAAACATATCAACAATGTATTTATGGAATACAGCTGACGATATCGTAGAATATAGTTGTCCTGATTTAGTCTACCCATCAATCGGTGTGCATAGTAGTTCATTGAACTAACTTTCTTATTTCCATAACCACCATAAGATATATATATATATATCTTTCAAAAGCAGGATTTGTAAAGATCTGTTAAATTGAATGAACCGCGTCGTAATAATACCTTGATTTCCTAAAGGATTTTTTTTTTTTCAGTTATATGCTTATTGACTTAATAGATTTCACAATAATTAATAATTTCTATTCTATTTTCGGATTTCTCGGGTCTCTTTAAACAGAGAATAGAAACATGGAAGAAATGTACACCAATGCCCAATGACAAGGGATTAGTAATTGGCTTCATTAAGTAACTTCCCCTACGAGAGATTGAAGGGAAAAAAAAAGATGTGTGGCTGGGATATTTCCCACTCCCCGAACCAAATGCACGGTGAATGACAAGATGTGCTCTCGGCTAACTTGTGACAATGAAAATGTTTCTTCCCTCTAGAATACTCTCTTTCTGTCTCTCACAGCCTCTCTCCCATCCTTTATTCCTCTCTCTCCCTTGCCACCTCGGATTCTCTCGAAATCCCTCCCCCGACCCTTCCGGCCCGCCTCCCACCCTCTCGCCTTCCCGCCTCCCACCCCCATTAGGGAAGTGTTTCGGATCCTAATACTCCGGAGTTCCCCCTTTTCCGAAAAGGAATGGATAGTCCCTGCTTCCTACGGGAGAACGACACGGGACGATTTCCCCAGGATTTATCGCTAATGGCCTTCACACTTCCCATTTCTAGCGGCACGACTCCATTACTGAAACCCCCCAGACTTATACTCTCTTCCGTGTTGTCTACTTCTAATCAACCATAAATAAGAAACACTTGAAAAGCTTAAGTCTTTTGCCAATTTTCCCATGTTCTCTAATTAGCCCAATCAAGAAATTAATAAAAAGATCTTCACACAGGAGCTTAGTAACCTAAGCAGATTATTATTATGGATTTGAAAAAAGTACAAACGAGGAAATTTAATTTACGCACAGAAGAAAAACGGCATGGCCAAATTTTGCTTCAGACTCACTGGAAAGGAAGAGTGGGGGAAGAGCTCACAAATAAAAGTTTTGTTCCCATGTTTCCTCTATTTATAATCAAAATGATAGAGAATAGAAACGTCAGGACATTACATTTTACATATATTATGATCTGAAAATTTTCTTGTACTAACCTAACCTACAGCTCTTCCTGGAGAAAATGCCCTCACCCTTCTAGTTTCCAATCTCCTACTACCATACATGCTAATTTGTGGGTCTTGGTGCACTCTAAAGTCTGAATTTGGTAATTCAGCTTTTTTTGTCAACTCTTAGATTAGTGTAATTAACTCATCTTATTTCGACTAAAATAGATAGAGGGCAAAAGGGGTTAAATCCCCCAGTAGGAAAGGAGACAAATTTAATTTACGTACAGAAGAAAAACGACATGGCCAATTTTTGCTTCAGACTCACTGGAAAGGAAGAGTGGGGGAAGAGCTCACAAGTAGATGTTTTGTTCGCATGTTTACTCTGTTTATTATCAAAATGATAGAGAATAGAAACGTCAGGAAATTCCATTTTACATATATTATGATCTATAAATTTTCTTTTAACTCAAATAACAATTAAGATATGACGTCTACTAATTTTAGGCCAATAACTATTCCTGAATTCATTTTAAAGTTTGCAATTAAAAGCCTAAACATCGTATTTAGTTTCTATATTTAAAAAATAATAGGGTCTTCCCGAAAATCGAATATTTTTATTCAGATACAATGCTTAATATATTATTTTTTTCATGCTATAGAATAATATTTTACATATATTTTGTTCTTAAGATAACGAGAACGAAGTTACTGAAAGTTTTAATATTTTTAATATTAAATGTAATATTTCAGCAATTAACGAACTCATTCAATGCATTGCACAGAAACTGAAATACCTAATTAGATTTTATAATTAAAAAATAGTTGACGCTTGAATGCTTGCAGACAAATATATATATATATATATATATATTTTTTTTTTTTTTTTTTCAAAATTAGCGTCATGGAGCCAAGCAGACGGGAAATGAGCAGAAATTTAGACATCAAGCTCGATGAAGTTTTAGTCGCTGAAAATCGCATCACTCATTCTACGACTGTTCATTTAACATGGTCAAGATCTGTGTTGACCTCAATCGAAGCGTTCCTGTGTCCACTAATCAAGTCATGATCTGACTCATGTCTACCAAAGACTCACAGCATGCGACAGTATTGAATGGTATCTACAAATAAACTTCTACAATATTTTTTCATAACTGAACATAATAAAAACAAACATATTATTTAAAAACAGCATTTCCTTAAAGAAAATTTACTTCAACAATAATGAACTTTAACAAGAATAAACTACAATAAACGCGAAGCAGATGTTTTTCCGCCAACACCATTTTGAATCAAATTAAGTAAATTTAATTTAACAATAATTTAATTAGTAAATTATTCCTATTGTCCCGGGTTTTCTTTTTATTACCTCCTTTTAGCCCAAATTACTCTATAATTGTATTTTTCTCTCTTTTCAAGTTTTTAAAATGTATTTCTCCACTTTCATCGTCAATATTCCTCACCCTCTTTTTTTACTTCGTACAGCCAAATAGAGCCTTTTTCTTACTGCTACTGTTTAGTCATATCGTTAACTTGTTTTCTCTTTCACTCTTCTCTTGACATTCCTTCAAATCGCCATGGTTACTCAACAACTGGCTGGATATGACCTGATGGGTCTCGGTTACCTGCATATCTCTTCCCCGATACAGTATCCAGTATGCGATTTGCAGACTGTTTCAGCCGGTTGCTCCAGTTAGCTTGATTAAGGCTTTCCACTCTATGAATGTTACATGACTGTGCCAATCCTGATTAAGAGGGCATTTGACTGGTGAAGGGCGTCGCCTGGTGCAGGGCACTTGTCTGTCGGACGGCCTAATCCGATAGTCAGACTCCCGTGACATGTCTCTGACCCACTTGGTTCAACTCGCTCGCTACAGCTCGGTCTCTCTCGCCGTAGCTGTCAACCAAACAGACCATCAACCGCATACATTCATTTAAAGTCACCAATAACTCATAGCCCCCCTTTTTTATAAAAAAAAATCATAATTAGGACACTTGATATAAACTAAATCAATTGATCCTTTAAACCCTGCATATTTTAGTTGAAAATACATTTAAGGAAAATGGAGTTTAGAAGAATACAAAAATTCATGAATGTTATATCAAAATAGCAAAATATAATTGTTAAAAAAAAAAATATAATGGCCTTTATATGTACAAATTAATTTCCTGGCATTTATGTTCTATAAATTTTTGCGAAAAACTTCTTTTAAGGTAGATATTTAAGAATGTAGCTAAGAAAATTCAGCGTCCCCTCCACATTTCCCGCCCTCTCATATTTATCAAGTCCCGATGAGCTGCACTCATTTCATTTCCCGACTCTTTCAGACCATTATTTTATTGTAATTATTCAACTTCAATTATATATAAACGAACGATAATTACTTGAAAATTTTTTTTACAGAATTTCATTACAAAATAAAGCTAAAATATCAAATTTAGTACATACAACTTAGAAGTGGTGAGCTAGACCATATTTTCTAATATGCTTATAATATTGAGTGTTAAAAAATTACATTTTCCCTTATTGTGTTTTCGTAACACACGTTAACAAAGATATTAATTTACTAATTCTTCTTTCGGGTTGGACTGTGTCCAGTTGTTGATAGTTGCCGAGCTTTCGCACATCATATGATGGCTTCTTCAGGGCTGAGTAGAGAATGAGAGCTGTTTTTTAAATCCAGGTGGTATATGTAAATACATCTGACGACCGTCGAAGCCTACGTGAACAAAGATATGAATATTTTAAATTTTGGTCCTTCTCTAAAACCTGCATATTTCAGCTGGACAAAATAAAGAGGAGAAAGGTTCAGAGGAAATTAAAATTTATTAATATAATATCATCATAATTTCAAAATCTAAGTCATGGTACTAATGTGAATAGCTTTTATTTCTGACATTTAATCTGATGGAAATAAAATCAAAAAGAGAAGGAAATGTGATTGACAACGTGCCAATATTTCTTATTTTATGTGGAGGCAAGGTGTAAGTTTAAGATGGCGCCTTTGGGTGAGTATCTCAAAATGAAATCCAAATGGATCCATGTACTCGAGAGTAACATTTTAGGGAAAATCTACTCAGAAGTGTAAAAATTGGAGTTATCAGTTCTTTATCAATTTTTTTTTTTTTTTTTTTTTTTTTGGCTTATGTCTTCTTCTTAGTAACAATGCGTCTGTTCACAACACATCCATACTCCTGTCGGGTATCAAAAACAAGTTTAGCGTGTAATCATGAAACGATTACAACTAAAAATAAATATTTCTTTTCATTATTAATACAATTTTTATTAACCTTTCTTTCCATCACTTAAGGCCATGGAGGGAGGGCATTTTAAAAGTTAGCTACCCTATTCTAAACACCTATGACACTTATTTTTAATAATATTTTATATTAAATATATTATTTTAATATAATAATAAATAATATTTTTGGTATTTATCGATAAAAGCTTGCCGAGGGAGGTACATAAACCCACAGCACCAAGTTAGAGAGCCTACTACTAAAACTTACTTGTATCAGATATAAATTATAAGGATTAAGGTTTCATTTATAAATTTAACAACGCCATTTAGTTTAATGGAAGGAGAACTCATATTTCCTTGTAAAAGTTACCCCATTCTAAACATTCATGGCTGAGAGTAACACATGCTTCTATGTCAATATTTAAAAAACATGTCGACCTAATCACTTTCTACGATTTTCTTAATAGTTGTATAATTGTTTCAATCATTAATTAAATTAAAATATCTCTAGTTCATCTACCTAAAATCAAGTTTTTAACTGTTTTATACAATGTTTAAATTAAGCCCAGTTTACCTTGTTTAAATTAATTTGAATTAAAGCCTGCCAGGGAGGAATTCGAACCCTCAACATCAGGCTTAGGAAAAGCATCCTCAACCCTCATTAAAGGATTTCTTGGGCTAAGCCACTTTTTACAGTTCATAATTCATTTCAAACAATATAAATGAGGAATGAGAGTGTCTCTAAGAATTTCAAATGAGACAAACTGATTAAATTAATGAGAAGAAATACAATAAATCTGAAGTAATGAGAGCTTAAAAGTTATCCTTAGCTCTATGGACATCTGGTCTCCTCTCCTCCTTTGCCCTCGCACAAAACTAAGGCATGGAGGAAAGTGCACAGCGTGTATTGTGCTGAAATTCGCAGGGGTAAGGAGAGAAATATCCATAAAGTGATATTAATTGTAGTTTGGAGGGAGGAACAGGGTAGGGGGTTCCCTCGGGGTGGGGGAAGTGGGTCAGTCCCCGAGAGAACAGTGCCGGGGCAGTTTGATAGGGTGGCCTGATACTTTGGTGGGCGTAGTTCACGCCAAGTTCACGCCGGCAAAAATGAAGTAGTCAGTGGAAAATACAAATACAGAAATCATACATTATGTTTTTTTGTACTTGAAGAGGAAATGGGTACAAAAGTACTGGATACCAGATTTTTTTTCAACTATTCTGGATACAGGCAAACCAAAGATACATTAGCATTTTCTCTCCGAATAATTCTCATTTTATTCAAAAGGAGAGTTTTTTGACCGTAGATATTATTAAGATGATTTTAGTTGGGGTTCGGTCAAGGTAGATCCAAAAAAATACAAATTAAAAAAAAAAGTGTATTTTTTAGAAGATTATCTGCCAACGTTTCGGTTTACATTGTAAGCCATCTTCAGGGCTATCATGAAGACGAGAGAGGACATCCTGTCCCTAGGTTCACATTTCCATGACTGAGAGGTCCATGACACATGGAAATGTGAACCTAGTGTCCGGATGTCATCTCTCGTCTTCATGATAGGCAGCCCTGAATATGGCATACAATGTAAGCCGAAACGTTGGCAGATAATCTTTTTAAAAAATACATTTTTTAACATTGTATTTTTTTTGGATCTACCTTGACCGAACCCCAACTAAAATCATCTAATAATAACAAAAAAGTTATGTTTAATTTTCTACATTATTTAAAATGAATATTATTATCGGAATATGCACATTTAAAAACTTTTAAATATGTAATACAATAAATTAACGTAAAATAATTTTCAGAACCACTTTTTTTTTTTTAACTTTTTAAGAAGTGTCCCTCTATAGAAAACGGAGATATGAACGAGGAATATGGTTGTTTTGTATCAATGGTGGTTAATTAATGTTTTTAGTCAGGTAGAGTCATTTTAAAAAATTTAATTGAATCACGCATAATAGTTAGTGATTGCCATTGGACTACTAACAGTACTTCTGTAGATCAGATAGTGTAGACCAAAACAAATGAGCCGTAGAGAGCGTATTTCTATTTTTTCCCGATTTTATGCAATTTACGCTTGCAGTTTGGCTTGGTGCCCGACTCAACTGCATTACCATTTCTCGCCATTCCGTTTTACGGTTCCCATGATCAGAGTCCTCTTTCAATAAGATATTTCCTATTATTTATCATTAAAAAATACGGGATAAATCTTCCCTGTTTATGCCTTTCTTCAGTGATGAACACTTCATACTTAAACATATTGTACTTTTCACAAATCATATTTGATCGAGGAGAATTTCTTCCACGACAAGAGGTGGCTATCTCCGGGATCTTCTGGTAGGAATCGAAAGATTTCCGGGTAATATTTCTGCCTGAAGTGAGTTTTCTGTCAATTTTCTGGGAATCAGTCATCAGTTATTTTTGGATTCAAAGACCACGCTGAAATCAAAATCAGCATTTTTAATAACACATTAGAGACAGTTATCCACTCGACTTGGTTCTACGAGTGTCTATGATTAGAAGAATATGTTAAAGAAGAAGTGTGTTGGTGGCAGATTAGCTCAAGGGATCCTTTCGAGTCACGCAATCCTGGCGCTGCGGGTTCAAATTCCGACCAGTAAAATCTTTTATTTGTTAGTAAAAGCTTGCTCTGAGTCATGGTCGTATAGAGAAGAATGGCGACCTGTAGATAGCCCCTCCCTCCATGACCCTAAGTGGTTGAATGGGAGGCTGACACACAAACACACATATACACAAAGAAGAAGCGTATCCCGGAAAGCACTCGTAAAAACACGCTCCAGCATAATTATTTGTGTGTGCGAGCGTGAAAAGTAACCTCAATTACTGTTATTTTGAAGAGACAGTTGTACAGTGTCGGTCAGCTGCGGTTAGTCGGCTGCCAGTGGATACACTGTAGAGGTAGTAGGCTGCCTTTGCCAGGAATGACCCGCAGAAGAAGAGCAACTACGAGGATCTGATTGCAGTAGAACTGTAGGCTGGAGGCGGCCTAATTAGCGCCACTCCAGAGAGCTACAAAGCCAGTCAGCTGAGACGGCTGGGGAGTACTGCTGGCTCAGGCGGACATTGTTCCCAAAGCACGATTAGCCGAGAGAGTTCGGCCCTACCTATCACATTACCACCTCCCCGCCCTCACACACACCCCTCTCACCGCGCCTCACCATCTACTGCAAGAAGATAAGTGGGTTGCAAGTAAGAAAAGAAAGTAAAAGAACGCCTACCACGTAGTTGCGGTGTTCTAGACAGGGCAAAAATTTGTATTAAATAACATAATGAAGATATAACAAGAAATGCAAAGAAGGCCAGGAAAAAATCTTGATACCACAACCAGGACTCGAACCCAGGTCTCCTTCTTTCGGGCAAGTAGACTGATCACTACACAGAATACTGTGGGATTACATACCAATATTAATTTCATTATTTCAAAAAGAAATATCGGAAAAAAAAAACTAGAGTCTAACAAATAGCCGATAATGTTTGTTCCTTCGAGTATAATACGATATATTCGTATTACACGGGAGGTAGACTCGGAGTAAAGTGCGGGGGGTTGGAGAGATTATCTAACCTGCCTCCGTGGTGTAGAGGGCAGCATAACTGCCAGGAAAGTAGGGTGACCCGGGTTCGATTCTCAGCTGAGGTTGTAAGCCTTTTTTTCTGGCCCCTTTCCATTTATTGTAGGAAATTTAGCATGGGATTACATACAACAATTATTTCACTATTTAAAAAAGAAATATCGGAAAAAACGAGTGTCTAACAAATAGCTGACAATGTTAGCTTGTTCGTGTATAAGACGTAATATATTTTTCTTACTTGGGGGTTAGACTCGAAGTAAAGTGAGGGGAGTTGGCGAAATTATTTAACCTGCCCAGCTGGTGTAGAGGTCAGCATACCTGCCCGGAAATTAGGGTGACCCGGGTTCGACTTCAGGCTGAGGTATTAAGATGTTTTTTTTCTGGCCCCCTTAGAATTTCTTGTAGAAAAAATAAAGTGTGATTACACACCACAATGAATTTCATAAAAAAAATCAAGATATATTATAATGTTGTAAGTAAACTTAGTGAATCTACAGATGTTATCAATAAATAAAATAGCTACTTAAAATTGAGTAAAATTGATTGAATCATTTAAAAATAAAATGTGGCAGCGTTTTCGCTGGTTCGAAATTGGTAAATAATAATAAATATTTAATATTGAAAATAAAAGAAAAAGAAAGAAAAATAGAATGTAAGAGGTAACAACTTACAAGGTAGTTTCAGCAGACAGCTAGGTCCTCTCACTGGTCTGCAGTTTTTGCTCCAAAGCGGCCCTGAAATTAAAGGTCTCTAACTCGGCCAAGAGAAAAACCCAAAAATTCAGAGCACTTACCTTCTGGGAATGCGGGGCAGCCGTGAGTGAACGAAGAGAAGTGGACTGTATTATGATTGGGAGGCGCATAAGGCGGCACGAAATACTAAGACTTTTATAAACCGAATGGATACTTTAAAACACTTTGTACTACTACTGGAAGCAGGTTTCTGGAAGCTGGAAGCAGAGTTCTCCGATGAGAGCTGGGAGCAGAGTGTCTCCTGTGAGAGCTGGAAGCAGAGTGAGAGTTGGAAGCAGAATGAGAAAGAGGTAGGGGGACACTGCATTTAGGCGATAAGGGTCGCGAGTTCAGGTGAGTCAGGCCCTGTGCCGAGATTAGGGCGCTCGGGACTGATAAAGGAGGATTACGGCGCGAACATAAAATTTTACCACTTTTTACTTCTAGCCAACGAAAGCATATTTCAATAATCAAAGCTTAGTATGTTCTAAAGGGAATAATAAGATTTTTTTTTTTTTAATGAACTGGGACGAACCTATACAATATTTTTTTTATAAGCTTTAATAGTAATTACTTTCTACATGTTTTATAACTAGTAATGTGCTGGTTAATATTCACAGTATAAATTAATATACAATCTAAGAAATAAAAATTGTTATACTTTGCTCAAGTGAACTAAAGCTGAGCGCTTTCAAGACTCAATGCATCCTCAGAACCCGGGAATCATTCAGACGAGAATCTGGTAATGGAGTTCATCACTAGACTCTTGTCGGAATGACTCCTGGCCTCTGAGGAAAGCTCTAAGCTTTAATTAAATATAATTCTTATCGAGCGAAGTTTAGCAGTTTTTATTCCTCATAATTTAGTTTAAGGCTTTGGAAAGAGAGTTTAATATCTACTAGAATAGGTTACAAAAATATGCCTACACTGAAATATTTTCACAGGGAAGTAAGAGATCCCATAAACGTTTGGGTGAGACTAAAGTAATAACTTAATTGTTTCGAATGAAGTGTTATCTAACTTAGTGAGACGAGACAAAAAATTCAAGTTTAGTAAAATAAGTAACTGTTACAATGAACTATCATAAGCTGTCACTGTTATTCAACCACATAAATAAATTGTAATGTCAGTTTAGTTAGTACACCCCGTGAAGAAATCCTAGAATTAGAAGAAATCTAAAGGAAGTCCTTCATGCAAGTTCTGTGTAAGCAAAGCAGATGTAGTCTTAAAATTTTATTTACGGACACACATACAAACATACATACATACATAAATATGTTATTAAATAAAATTCAGCACCAAGCACAACAAAAACAAAAAATTAAGACTGGAAAAAATATAACGTGTGAGTATATATATATATATATATATATATATATATATATATATATTTCACTTGAAATTTTAATTAATAAAGATATATTTATATTTTACATCCGACTTTGCAAAGACTGTTGTTTATACTTGTTAATTATAGTCATTACAGAGGTATAATTGCACCTGATGGGCATACCCTAGGAGAAGTGACTAGAACGACTTACATAGGAGAGGGTTGTTAGGCTAGAGCTGGAAAGAGAGGAGGACTCTGGGAAGGCTTGGAGCAATATTTAATATATCAGCTTAATTTGTATTATAGTCAGAAAACATTATTATATGTAAAGGTTTTACAATATATAAGTTATAAACATTGTGTAATCATTGTTCACTTTAATCTTCTAATAAAATAAAATATCTTTGAACTGAAAGGAGTATTAGAATATAATGGGATTTATTATGTTAGAAAGTATATCTATATTGAATTTTAAATCATACACACATACGTACACACACACACACACACACATATATATATATAAAGAGAGAGAGAGAGAGAGAGAGAGAGTGAAATGTAGCGCTTTTTACCTACGCTTGATTGATGAATTCACTGACATCATAAATCCTTGTTTTTTTTAAAAGATATTTTGCGTCGTGAGAGGTAGATCGCTAAAGAAGTAGGCAAAAGGGTTACATCACAAAAAGAATAACTGTATCGGCTTTGGATATATTTAGCGAACATTTGGATAGATTTTATGAAAATGGAAGAATTCCTGAAAGCCTAAATGTTTAATTTGTGGGGAGCATGAGGGGTTGTTATTCTGTTCGGTATGTAGAATTACAGGGGTGGGAATTGAGGCCTCGTCATGATGAATAAATGCAGGTAATAAATCTGAGCGGCTTCACCTAAGATTGATGATGCTCCCCCCCCCCCCCCATATAGAGAGAGAGAACGTTAAGTATGGTAATTGTGCATTTGTAGGTTCAGCGGCCATAGTGGATTGAATCTCCTACTTTTTCTTCCTAGAATCCAACTACGGCCACGATTTTTCGCTCATGATGAGGGTTGTAATAGCAAACAAAAAAATTGAAACAGAAAGAAGTATACTTCAGAATATCAAAGATTAAAAATTTGGATCTGGATTATAAATATATAGTTAGTTGGTTATTGAGGATTTTGGTAAAATAATTGTGGATAATTATTTAGTCTAGCCCAATATTTCGGGAATATAAATTTCCTACATCAGGGCTGAAAAAAATATGAGCTAAATTTTTTTTTATTTTTTTATATTTATAAATGTAAATGTTTCTCAGTATAAGAAATATATTCGAAGAAAAAATAACTTCGAAAAGAACCATTGGATAAAAAATTCAGTAAATTAACAGTCAAACCTCAGCTTGACGCATCCAGTATTACACATAAAAATGATAAAAATATAATATTGAAAGAATTTTTCAGAATACTTCAAATTGGAACCTGTTTAAGTGTATAACAGAGATTATATTTGTTAATGGATGACATCTATGAGGTGCTCCAATATAATAAGTACAGGAATTTATTGATCAAAGTACTGCAAAATTCCAAAACAGCTAAAGCGAAGCAGCCTTGTTAATTCGTGGGAAAAGATATGTTCTGGATTCTTTGAACAATGGCCAAGAACGTATTATATTATCAATATTATATGACATGCCTTTCCCTATTGATGGATTTTAGTTAATAATGTGTAAGGAACTAATATTAGTTATTATAATTATTTAATTTGAAATTGTAATAATAATTTTGTTGAATTTATCTTTTTGAATAATCTATAATTACTATATATACATATATTATACGTAAGAATATAAATTTTAGTATTTAAACATTAGCCATTGTAAAGAAAGGATTTTGTTAGCTCTCTGCAATTGTTTCTTTAAAAGTGACCAAAAATATTCAGTCTTTAGATGATTTTAGTTGGGTTTCGGTCAAGGTAGATCCAAAAAACACAAATTAAAAAATGAATTTTTTAATAAAGGATTATCTGCCAACGTTTCGGCTTTTAGGGCTGTAGAAATACAATGTCATGAGAATACAATAATAATTGAAATTAATATAATAGAGAATTGCAATAATATAATGTGATATCAAGAGTATGAATGTAGAAAGCTATGTAAGAGAATATAAAAAGATATTGAAAAACAATTTGAAATGATCTGCCCTTATCAAATGATCTGTACACCTTAATTCACTTCTTCTTCACACAACTTAACTCCCTCATTACACCACTCATATCACTTCTGACCAACCTGGTCACCAAAGTGACCCTACCAACTCCCACACCATGATTTCTAAATCAAGAATTCCTTTACTATCATCCTATGGAACGCTAACAGCATTCGAACGCACACTTACGAACTCAAAATAGTACTCGATAACAAAACGTAGACGTAGTATTACTGATAGAAACTAACTAACTAAACAAAATAATCTAAAAATTGCTTGCTACCACACTTATAGGACAGACAATACTGACGGATGAGCTCATGATGGAACAGCACTTCTTATCAAGATATCCTATACCCATCATATCTTACCCTCCACTTCCACAGAGTCCCTTCAATCAACACCAGTGTCTATTTCCATACCCTTTTATCCTATCACACTTTAAGCAGTGTATTGTCCTCCAAATAAGCCAATCACTACACCAGAATTTTCCGCATTCCTCAAAGACCTTGGTCCCCGTTTCCTTGCCGGTGGAGACTATAATGCAAAGCACTTGCAATAGGGATCGAGAACGACCAACTCTTGTGGTCTATATAATGCAGTATCAACCCCAAAACCTCTCCACAATTATGTAGTCCTTCCTCTCCCACTTATTGGCCATCTGACGTAAACCGCCTTCCTGATATCCTGGACTTCTTCATCTGCAAAAACCTTACTCCTCTTAATTATTCTGCTTCTACCGTGAAAGAACTCTCTTCTGACCACAGCCCAGTTCTTCTAACGTTATCCTTGATTTCAATTCCCAAACAATTATCTCCCTCCCTCATTAATGGCCCAGTCGTCTGGTCCATTACAAAAGTATTTAAGACAGAAATAATAATTAATTCTTAAAGTATTTAGAATGGTTATATTAGTGCATAAGACTATTCTTTTTAATTTTATTATATGGTCAAGGGAGTTAGAGATTAAAAGGTAAAAGGACGAGATGATATCATATTAATTTTTAAGTGTGAAAAGTATCTTTGTTGCTCCGGATCTAATTACTTTGTTGAGGTTAGTCGAAAAAACACTACGGATATTCTCTAAAGTCTAAACTGAGTCACTGGAATCGTGAGTAAGCGTGGTCGCTCGGTGATAAGAAGAGGAATGGGGAATTAGGCGGAGAGGGTGTGAGAGGAGGTCGACAAAGCAGCTTTGGAAGAGGACAGATGTCGGGGCAGCGTTAGGGGTGTGTCTGGAAGAAGTGTCCCGAGGGAGAGACGCGGACTCTAGCCACTGGAATGGTGGCGCACTCAGGCTTCAATGGCAGCATACTCCATCACTAATCGCGTCCAGTCGGACATCATCCGTCTTAAGGCTGCCTCGTCCTCCTTCTCGCTTCTACCTCGTGGGGGACACTACAATAACCGCCTCGACAACGAATTACCACTCTACAGACGGCCCTCTCATTCACGGGATATGACAATGCCTATCTAGCCGTCATACCTTCCTCATAGCTATTGAACATTATGTTAAGTTATAGTTATGTTTAGTCTGATACACTTCTGAAACGACGGGATGTTGTCTTCTGAAATAAAATCCGCTTAGGAACTGTCAAAGTTAATCATTTCGTTAGTTTACCCTGAATTACCTTGCTGCAAGAGCTTTGAACGCAAATGATCACATGCGCGATTCAGGAGTTCTATAACCTTACACCTGTCTAAATAATCTCTGTTCCCGGCATGTTTTCTTATTACATACATCAGAGTAAAGTCTACCTCCAGCCAGGTTTCTTTCTCCAAATCTGGTTCAAACAGTAAGTAAGTACATTTTTTATTCTGAGCTTTTGGTTAGACTCTGCAATCGTTAATATAGTGATAAATTCTTCTCTGTGACAATTTTATTGTCAGCTTTAAACATAACTGATATTTTACTAATTAATAAAGCTAACTATTTTTTTTTTACTAAAAATCTTGTTTATTAATGATTTTTGTTTATTTAGATTTCAATTTTATTTTCTATTAGATTATTATTTATTCATTTATTTGTTTTTAGATGTTGCTTAGTTGAAAAACAAAGGACAATAAGAATACTAATATAATAAAAGTCAAGCATTAATAAACAGTGGTAGTCGATGCACACTTAGAGAAAATAAATAAAAAAGAGGGATTATTACGATCGAAGCCTTAACTGCTTCTCATTAAATACCCCCAAGGAAATGTTTTACCCAAAATGGAATAAGTCTTGAGGAAGACCAAATCAAGTAATAATAATTGGTAATTCTTGGTTGAATTTGTGTTAACAAAAATTTATTAACACAAAAATGAATAGAAAGAAAATGTTTATTTTTAAAATGCTTCAAACAATATTGTGTATTTTGCTGTATATATATAGAAAGAGAGAGAGAGAGAGAGAGAGCGAGAGAGAGAGAGAGAGAAAGAGAGTGTGTGTTTAGTTAGAAGTTTATTTAATAATCAGACTGCGAAGGCTGAGTAATTCGCAATTTTTTCATTTTACTTTTAAGTTACTTTTAAACTTCACTGTACCAACTAGTTCTAATGCCATTATCTTATTTATTTATTTAGGCCCATTTTTTAATGAAACTTGGGAAGTATACACAGTTCCTGTGTGAAAGACTATTTTAATATTTAATAAATATTATGTAATTTTATTCTTTATCAAGGTCTAACTTTTATTTTAATAACTTAAGCTTGTAGTCTAAAGTAGTAAAAAAAAAAGAGGAATTTAGATGAGTGATCTTGGCTTTTTTTTTTTTTTAGAATGATGGAAGGCAGCTATAAAGGTGAGTGAGTACACCTTAATGACCTAATTTATCACCGCTTTGAGGATTTATGAGCTATGATTTGAAAGTATTTTGAAACAATCCCTGAAAGTAACAAAGAAACAATCAGTGACCGAAAATAAAAATAAAAACGTGGGTTACACAAGAGTAATGTTGACAGTAACATCGAACTAAAAGGCCTCCATCAACAAACCAAAAACAAATCTGAAATTTCCTCCGCAAAACCTTTAGTTTTGATGGAGAAATTTTAGGCAGAGTATATATTCAATTCAAACAAAATTTTGTTTAAAAAAACATATTTCAAAATGTATATTTTTTTGGAATCGATGGATGTGTGATACAAATTTTCAAAGGCCAGGAGTCCAACATAAATATCTTGATTTACTTATGGGAAAATCGCTAAAACTAGGCTCATGGGACTTTAATAATTAGTGTTAAATACAGTCTATATTTCAATTTATTTCATGTTGACTATTCACAGATAAAACAAAAATAATCTACTAAAGCATTCTAAATAAAAATTAATTACTACAAATTGAATTACTTTATTGACGAGCATAAAGTACTAAATATTTATTTCACTAATAACTATTATACGATTTAATTAAAATAAAATAAAGCATCCCTAGCTACTATGATCTTACTTTCAATCTGGTTTGAAACGGGTGTTATCACATATGAATATTACAAAGACATATATGGTAAAACAAATAATGGTGTATTTTCTCTTCCTTCCAAAGTTCTTTACTTCCTCATTGTTATTACACAAATAATATTATTAACTTCAGATGCAGGGTTAGGTCAAAATTTACAAAATAAAATTAATACAGAAAAGATTTTTACCCAATTTATTTTTCCCTCTAGGGCCGAAATATTCTTCTTTAGATTTGAGACTACTTCATTCTACAAGCGCTGGTTCTACTATTAATTAATTATTGATCTCGTTGGGAAATTAAAATGTAGTACAGCATTATGCTGTGATTGTCAGAAAATTTCAGCTTTAAGATCCGTTATTTAGTGACTTTTTGCAAAGTACTTAACGCCATAGCTGTTCGTTTACTAGGACTAAGAAGAGGAATCATTCATATGGAGATGGGGTTTTGTTGAAAACTCGCTGGACTTGTAAAAGATGAATAGACAGTTTTGGTATCAGACTGGGGTGTCCTGAGAGCAAATAATCACCCCATTAACATATATTGCAGATAACTGGTATTGTGGGTATTACAGAATTAATGACAACATTTCAGTTGCAGAAAATAATTGCATTATCCTGGAAGCTGGAAGCAAATGACTAACACTCAAGAACCCTACAACAGTAGGGTAAAAACAATACTGAGGTTTTTAGTGAGTTTTTAATATGCTAGACTTTCCGGCGTTTATGACTATACATGGTTCCCGAATCATTGAAATAATAAGATAAATTAATATCTAATTAGAGAAATATAATTTAGTTTGAAATAATAAATAAATAAACTTTAATAAATACGATATGGTTAATAATTAAAAGAAAAATAGAAAAAAATAGAACAGTGGAGATATTATATGGCTTGTCTATGTTATCCTCGGGAGCTCCTCCATGTAGATCTTCACTCGACAGCGTCCGCGATAAGATTATGGTAAGACGATATTTGGGTAAAAGAATAGGGCAACATTCGCTCGATGTCAGGAAGGGAATAGAATAACACTGCCCTATCTGAACATGAGAGTGTGTATGTACACGAAATTGATCTCTACCACGTTGATATAACAGATATATATTGATACCTGAAGGAGAGATGGAGAACAAACGTAGAAACTCAAGATGTAGACACAGTCATTTTGTAGGCACTGTTGAGCACGAGTTCTCTCTCTCTCCTCATCACCCTATTTGCTCTGATGAAGGCCTGAGATTCAGCCCGAAAAGTTGGCTAAATTGTTTTTTGTTACATGTTAGTTTTTAATTCTTCAACTGCCAATACCAACTTCCCCATAACCCTCTCTTCATAAACGAAGCGGTACATGTAATACGAGATGGTATCTTTCAATTTTAAACAGGATACTCAATTAATAGGGAAAAAATGTTACAACAATATTTTGGCAGTGGGGTATGAGGAAGTGAAAATGTTTGCAAGTTGCCCGAAGTTTAAGGGAAAGTAGGAGTGGGAAATAAGGACAGCCGAGAGGTGATAAGTCAGGACCTGCGACCAGACTGACCTGTTTTTTAAATAGTAAAAATAGAGTTTCTGTCATTGACATATTTTCACCCTGAACACTTCCCTTTCCTCCAGGCTTCTCACAACCCTCTCTCCGAATACCCTCACTTACTGGCCTGCACATGGCAACCGAGTACCAGATGTCATTGACTTCTATATCTGCAAAAGCCTACATCGCCTCCAATCCGTTACCAGCACCCTCAAAGACCTTCCCCTTCACAGTCCCGTACTCCCAACACATCCCAAAACCGACTCCTCCGTCACTGGTCAGCGGCCAAGCTGGGCCAAGTTGATTGGGATAGGTTCAAATCCACCTTGAAGGCGCTTTAGGCCTCAGAATTTCCTCTGCTATTCAACAGTCGTGCTGGATAGCATCCAAACCTACTTCCAAAAAACATCTAAATCCCAATTCTTTAAACAAAAAACCTCTTCCCATCCTTATACAGACTCTTATACTATTCAAAAGACGGGCCAGAACCACATGGCAGAGAACAGGACACCCTTCCGACCACCAAGCTTATAACAAACTGAGCCGTTTAGTGACACGGGAACTCAGATCTTATCACAACAAGGAATTCAACAATTATCTCTCCTCTAGATTTTTTTTTACTTCTGGAATCGACAACCACATCCCACACCTTCACTTATACATTATTTTTACACACTGCCATTGATTTTAAAAACAAACATCTGTTTTTATGAAAAATAAAAAATTATTAAAACATAAAAGTTTCAAAATCAATTTTTCTAAAATGTATTTTTCCATAATTTTTACGAAAAAACTTTTATTAAGAAAGATAGTTAAGATTATAACTACAATGGCTGATGATTTACCCCATCTTTCTTTTACGGCAAGTATAGAGCCAGGATTACACGTCATTCCATTTACACTGCTCATTCATTGCTCTCTCTGTATGTTTCTGGTTTGTAAGATAAAATCCCTCATTCACTCCCATGTTTGCCAATCTTAAACTGCTTTAACTTTTCTCCAGTAAAAAAAAAATAGTTCGTTCTTGCCCCATTATTATTCCTCGGTTTTTGAAGGGAAATCTGCAGAGATAAGGATGGAAATGAGGGGTAGTTTGAGGGAAAGGCGCGAGAGGTCGGGGGGAGCGTAGGAGAGCATGCTCTAAAGGAGAATAATGAGAGTTGTGTAGCCGGGGTTGTGCCCCCAGCTCCCCGCCTAATACGAACTACGAGCCGAATACAAATACCCCTCACCAAACTGCACCAAACTGTTTTTCCCGCTTCTTTACAATTCAGCAATTACTCCGCGGGCTTCTGCGGCTACAAATCTTCCTCCCTCCCGCCAGCGCGGAACCACCGAAATGGGTGTTCCTCAAGAGGGCACGAGCAAATGTCCCACTTTTATTTATTCTTTACCGCCGAAATACTTATGAATGCATGACCAGTATCACAATTGTAGCAGATGTTGTTCACAGGCACAAGTATACAATTTCTTAATATTTTTTTTTATGGGTCTTAACAGTGTTTTACGTTTCCATTGATGAACAATGATGAGTTGGCCTTCTCCATATTTACTCATTTTAAATTATATCATCACTAATTTTCACAGACTAACTCAGCTCATTTAGAGTCATCTTTAGCGTTTTACTAATTAAAAATTCTTGAGTCTACAACAGAACTACCAGATTAGTTCCAACAATAAATATCTAATGCTCCCAAGTGTATTATGAGTTGCGAGAATGTATTATGTAAGTATTAATTTTATAGTTCATATATCACTTAATGAGTTAATACTCATCCTAGGTCTTTCTGTGAGATTTTCATTGCGTGCGTCTGTTGCTCGTTTTCGTTTGTTTGTTCGTTTCAGTAAGGGCAGTGGTCTTAATATGGTGTCTGAGTGTGTGTTATGTCGTTCCTTTATTATGACATTGTCAGATGTTTTACTGACCATTCACAAAACGGCGTAGGACGGATTAACCTATATAAAACACTCATTACCAAAAAAATTCATACTCTTACAATTCCATAAACACTGTACTAATTTTTAGTGCAAGGGAACAGAATAAAAAATTTAACTGTCCCAGTCAGGACTCGAACCAGGATCTCCTGCTATCCAGGCCGGTGCATTTACCAATTATGTTACCGAGACCAGTCTGATAAGTTATTAAATTCCCCGAACTAGTGTCGAGAGTCTAACCTCCGAAGCAGACGAATACATCGTCTTATGCTCGGAGGAGCTGACATTGTCAAGCTGTTTAAATGACTCTCGTTATTTACTTTACTTTACTCAGCATGTAAAAATGTCAAACTAGGAATCGGAATTATTTTCTTTAATTGTATTATTTTTAACAATATACAATTATGTATTTACTTACATCTTTAAGGCAGTATATTATATGATTCCTGTAAATAAGAATTAACCTTTTAAAATAATCAATGATAAAACAAACTATCTAGTCGAAATGTATATGCAAGTACGAGAAATTGATATATGGGCTTCAGTAGCCCATTTTTGTTTTTTGTTCACCACTAGTTAAAGCACATTTTCTTAATCATTAGGTCTATTCAAAATGTTTTATTTATAAAATCATATTTAGAGTTAAGAAGTGTACATGTATAAAAACTTTTTTTTTCTGGATTAACGGACGGATTCCTGCAGAGGTACAGATGTCAATTTTAAAAGATTCATTTTTGTTTGCATTAGTTTTGTTTAAGGAAATTTTCAATCACAAATTCATTCTTATTAATGGCAAAGCACATATAGGTGTGATGTCAGAAGGAAGAAAGGATCATTAAAGAGTGTCACAGATACGTCACACGCAAACGGTTCACTATTTGTGTCGTTTGTTTGTGTTAGCACAGAAAACTTTTGCATTAATTTCTGAACAAAAAAAGAAATTATTTTAAAACAATGGAACATATGTGTCCTTAAAATCTTGAAGGAAATGAACAATATCCTTCAGGTAATTATAAAAGATTTAAGAACGTCGTTACGACTAGAACTATTATCAGAGCTTCAAGCAGAAGCTGAATATATTAAGTAAATTCCAATAAACATTATGAATTTGAACTTTTCATATTTATGAATTTAATCCTCTACACTTGTAGTATATATTAATATCAATAAACAAATCTGGATTTAGTTTCATTTCTCTAAAATAAATATTACTCCTCCGGTTGCAGAAAAACTTCTTTATTCGCACTGGTCATCCTGGCCTGTATATATATATATA
>KZ807176.1:441962-458822 GCA_000696205.2 Oncopeltus fasciatus | reverse complement strand
ATATATATATATATCCAATATAATAAATAATTTATGAGAAAATGTAGAATAAAAAAAAGAAAAAAGTCTACAGAAAAGCAATTGTATCACTCTCTACAATTTGGATGATGAAAACATCTGTAAATATCGTTCAATACAATATATTGATGTTTTTTTTCTTGCTTAATATTCGATTTTTTATCATTTTAAAATTCGCAGAGCAAAGTAGAAATATAAGCAGGTTAAAGGAATAGTATATAGAGCTGTAGGTATTAACAATCTCTCAACTACTAATCAAGTCCCCCCCCCCTCCCAAAAAAAACATAAAATATGGATGGGTGGAGGGGGCACACAGGAAGCTGAACTCTCGTTCAGTCTACTCCCCAGGATGTGAGACTCCATCTACTTCACTTTTGGTACAACTGGGGATCCATGCACGAGCTGATCCAAGACTTCGGTAGAGACATAATGGTTCCAGAAACCGATTTTCTATGCTTTCGTGCAGTACTTCAGATCTGGAGTGTTTCCTTAATATTTGAATATATTTAAAAGGGGAAATTTCACATGTACCGGGATAAGGGTAGACACCTAAAAATAAGGGTGATATATACTAACAGCCGGAAATAACATCATCAAAAGGGTGTCATACTCATCTTGGCCACAGGTTATTTTAGCAGAGTTAATCAAAGAGGGGGAAAAAAGTAAAACTATTCCTTTCATCCATAAAGCGACAAATAAAAGTATTCATTGATTTATTCACCAAATTTAACAAAATTATATGCATATCTGTCATTAGAACATATCTATGTTCTTTTTAAATTCACTAAAACCAAACAAATATAGACTACACCGTGATGTGTATATTTCAAGAAGTTTAATAAACTATTATTAAAAAAAAAACTAATAAAATTTAATCTTTATATCAATTAATCTGACAAAATGTGTATGAGGAAATATAGGAAAAACATAGAAAAATCTATGTATTTATATTCTTCAATAAAAGGCAAAGAGATGAAATCCTAAAACATGAAGAGATTAAAAGCGAAGCGAGGTAAATATAAAGATCAAAGAGTTTAACTCTCTAAAGAAATACACACACACACACATATATTATATATATATATATATATATATATATATATGTATATTCAAACTCAAATTTGAAAGAGACGTTAAATATTAAAAACATAAGGTAAATTGCAATTATGTAACATTTATATTCTGCAACAAGATTACGAAAAAAGCTATTAAGAAGATATTGAAGAATGTAATGTCGAGCATTGGCGGGTTCCTTTTTTTTTTAAATAATTAGAAAAAGCAATCTTCTAGTAAGAGATATTTCCAGTTTTAATGTGATTAAACTCCGTACTTTGCTGTTATTGACTTCGAATCTAAAAAATTATAAGAGGATCATATAAATTCAATAATTGTGAAAAAATTAAAATATGACTTCATGAATATATATGTGAATCTGAAAATAATAATTACAAATATAACTGAAAGGAAGAGGGCTTTACCACTTTCGTTTTCATGGACACTATTATTCATTTCAGATAAAATTGGTCATGCATAAAGAAATTGAAATTATAAATTGCCATATAGGGGGGGGGGGGCTCTTTAGTGGTAAGTTTGAGTTCCCCGAACAGTTACTTTAAAACAAAACTCTCACGAATGCATGGCTGGTTTTAATCGGATTAAATGAACGGTGAATTTATAAGAAGTCCGAATTGATCAAAAGGTTTTCCTATGGAAAATATATATATTCCAAAATATATAACACAAACGCATACAAATATATATATTGAACAACAAAGATCACTGGATATTACTAAAGAAAAAAATATAAATTGATAAATTTACCTTGGTTATTTACTATGACGCATCATAATAACAACATGAATAGCTTTATTTCCCTATCGGAAATCTGCTAAAAAGGAGGGGGGGGGGGAGTTAAGCTATGGGTGGAATTTGGAATATTTGCATAACATATGTTGATTTAATTTAATAAGTGAATAATCTACTAATATATACTTAATTTTTTAGATATCTTTTGTTTTTATTAATACATTTTTTTTATGGCAGGTCCTCTAGGTGTTATTATTTCTTGATAATTTATTTATTCCTGATTTATTGGTGTTATTAATGATAAAAACAATTCAGCTCGTGTTTTATATTAACAGATCAAAGAATATTTATTTTCAATAATGTAAGAAAAGGTCTCTGGATGAGTTACAGTCTTACAGCAATCGCCATATTCAGGTCGGATATGTATCTACTCTTCATACAATTTAATTTGGACTTTTTTAGAAAATACATTTTAGAAGTCATCAGAAATTCTGTGGTCAAAGATCATGGTTATCGCGCACAACTCTATCCACGAACCTCGCCCTTGACCCAGAATCCACGTAACATCCGAGCTTTATAATATATCTCTCGGTGACGTACGATAAAGTAAAATGATGTCACATGATGTGTGAAAATATAAAGAATGATGAGTGAGGATACAAGCACTTTCTTATATAATTAAATAATCGCTAAAGTTAAAAATAATAAACCCACTCTTTGGAAAGAAATAAAATAATTTCAACGAATATAAGTAAATAAAACTTGTTTTAAATGGTGTTACATTTATTGATATGAAATATACCCAAGAGACTAAATGTAAAAATGCAGACAGTTGTGACGTCACTTCTACTTCTTCCTCTGTCTGAAGCTGTCTAATAAGAGATGCTCTTTGATTGGGTAAAAGTAACCTGAACAGAGGAGGTTGCAGCGAGGTTCCTCAAGCTCAGTCATTAGTTAATAATAACCTCCAGTTGGAGATTCTTCTTTCCCCACTGCTAACCTTCTAGTAATTATGTTCACGTAGATTTCCACAGTTTCCAGAAATACTCAAAAATATTTCTTCTGGAAATGACCATGAGGAATAGTTGTTTTTCAACACGATGAAGCCCAAAAGAAGAATTTATAAATATTATATTGTGGTAAAGGCAAATGGTCAAAATCCATTATCCAAATAATCCATATAAATGTATACCTAAATATATATATGAAGAAGAGATTTAGAAAATGGCCGTATTAGAAAAGGTCTATGAAAAGCATTATGTAACTCAAAATGAGTATAAATATTTATTTATTTATTTATTCAAAATATTCTGCTTAATATAATTTAAATTGTTTTTCAAACATTTTCTGCATAATAAAAATCGAATAATGGGATGATGTGATAAACTTTTGAAACCAGATCTTAAACTTATTTTTAATTTATAAATTTTCACACGTATTTTGAATGTAGAATTTTTTTCCCTCATAAGATGAGTTTACTGTTTCTTTCTTTGTCTTCCACCAGTATAATTTCTACATGGTATCCATCTAGTGACCCGGGCCTGGCATATCATNTATATATATATATATATATTGAGCCTGTGATTTGATTAATGAGTGACTTACTGTAAAAAATGTCTACTAGGCGATTGAAGAGTGACCGACACTATTGAACTGAACTAATATTGAATCTAGTGATATTACTGAATGGAACTAATCACCATACCACCAGTCATTACCAGTGATTAGTCTGATAGTGATATTATTGAATGGAACTAATCACCAGTCATCACTAGTGATTAGTCCCATTGGCTGTGGCGACATGCAGTTACGGTCCAATGGAATTGTAGCACTGTACTCACGGACTGTGTAGTTGGTCTTGTTGAGGGCGGGACAGACCCTCCAGAAGCCGATGCGGAAGGTGACGGTGGTCGGTGGCTGGTGGTCGGGCAGGGCCACGGGCTCCCTCGTGTAGAGCCAGACGTTGGAGACGAAGCCCGTCACGAGAGCCGTCAGCGAGACGAGGCCCACTGCCACGGCCAGTCCGCTGCTGCACGACCGCACGCACATACCGCAACCTCTCTGCAACAGGGTGCGTCTATCAGTCAATAGCTCTTGCCAAATTGATGGGAAATTCGGGGTTCATAATTAATTTATTACATTCTGTTAACATTATAGCATTTTGTAATTTGATTACAATGAACTAAAAAAAAAAGAAAAAGAAAAAATGACAAAATTAAAATAGCAAAAGGAAAGAAGGTGATCAATGACACCACTTCCAAATTCCATAAACAATGAAAGAAGTAACACAATTGCCAATAGTGATAATTTTACTTTGACTTTAGTGAATCTTACATGTATGCGAAAATACAAGTAGAGTAACAGTTTTTATATTGGGTACAAAAATGCATTGATACAGGTTAATTACTAGTTTTCGTTTGTATTAAATTAATATAAAAAAAGAGGTTAATATTTGTTTTTATATTAGTTAAATAAATGCAAAATACAGGTCATTACCTAGTTTTTATTTTGTTTAAATTTATAAAGTTACTAGTTAATCACATATTTATTTATGAGAAGTTTTTATTTTAGTTAAATAAAGTAATAATACATTTTAATTATTAGTTTTTAAATTGATCAAATGTAAGAAAAAATATAGGTTGAATACTAGTTATATATTAATTAAACATATGCCAAAAAAAAGTAGAATAACAGTTTTTACATTAGATAAATGAATTTAATAATACAGGTTAATTAGTAGTATTAGATGATTTTAATTGGGGCTCGTTCAAGGTAGATCCAAAAAACACAAATTTAAAAAATGTATTTTTAGAAAAAGGATTATCTGCCAACGTTTCGGCTTACATTGTAAGCCATCTCCAGGTCTGGAAGTCGTGGAAATGTGAACTTAGGGACAGGACGTCCCCTCTCGTCTTCATGGTAGCCCTGGAGATGGCTTACAATGTAAGCCGAAACGTTGGCAGATAATCCTTTTAAAAAAATACATTTTTTAAATTTGTGTTTTTTGGATCTACCTTGATCGAACCCCAATTAAAATCATCTAATAATAATATCTACGCTCAAAAAAAAAAATCTACTTGTTAATTATTAGTGTTTATTTTGTTTAAATTAATAAAAAAACTGAGGTTGAATACTAGTTTTCATTTTGTTTAAATTAATAAAAAAACTGAGGTTGAATACTGGTTTTTATATTAGTTAAATGTATGTAAAGATATAGATTAATGTCTAGATTTACATTGATTAAATGTACTATAATAAATAAATATGTAATCACAATAATAAAACCCACATACATAATTCCGATACACACAACGTATAATTTTTATTGTAGTATAATATTACACAGTAAACATATCACTTGTAACAGTATATACTACACAAAATATGTATACAACACAAATATCACACACTTATGCAGGATAATATAACTTCACAATATCCATTATAACATTAATTGGCTTATATAATACACGTATCACAAATTTTTAATATAACTTATCTTGGATTAGAGATGAATGCCATATGCCACTTTTAGAATTTAATTTTTTTTTAATTATTTATTTCTTAAAGTTTTTCAATGATCTCCTTTTTAATTAAATTCAGAAAATTAAGAATTAAATTAAATTCAGTCTTCAAATACTGAAAAGTTTTTACGTTCACTGATTGTTTCCATTTACAGAGATATGTATTTTTCTGTTTAATTATCAATAACCAATCCCTTATTATTTCTAAATATAATTAACAAATTATTAAAATAAATTAGGCACAGATTTTCTCCATGTTTAGCACTTACTGCAGTGAAGAAATCATTTGATAATTCCTTCTACCCCCAAACGTAACACTTTGTTTGTGAGTATAGGCCTTTGGGTTCGTTTTACATTGCTTGATATAGATATCAGGGTGAGCTACACAGATAAAGCCATGACATTCTACATTGTCGAAGGCAGAAGACAAATCAATAATAAAAAAAACATGGACTTCCCGTCATTTCACCGCTCATACGCATAAGCGTAAATATGTGATTAACTGTAGAAAATGTTCTACTACACGCGCATATCAAACCACCCCTGCAAGTGCGTCTCTCACTCAGCCTCAGAGAATATCAGCTCAACAGTTATCTATTAAAGTAGGGGTGAAATGGTGATGGCTTGTTGCATCTTATGTAACTACCGTAAAATTTGTAAGCAATATGGACGGAATTTCTCGCTCCTGCAAGAATACTCTGAAAATTATTTCGGATTTAGGGGATTCAATTATTCGGGAAAAAAAATTAGCTCTTATGCTTAATGATGAAGAATTCCAAAATCTCGAAGCTATAGCTAATTTAAATTTCAATCATAATTTAACTCCCTTAGTCTCTGTTAGATAAAATTAATTTCTTCCTGAAAATATACGCAAATCCATTTTTAAAGTTTAATAAAATAAATTCAGCAGTCAGTTAATTTATTATTATTATTTTTACATATACTTAGGCTCCTGAAGTCACCCGCTAAAATCATCTGCCTACAAGATAATCTTTGAGGACGAAAATTGATAGAAGTATAGAGCTCATTACCAACACAGATCCCAGATCGAAAGGCGAAACAGTTCACCTGTTTGACTAATTTTAAATTTATAAGACTTAATTCAACAGCTTTATGGTCAAACTCAAATATGAAATTAGAATGCTATCGAAGCAGATAGTTACTATATACCAAATTTAATTTAATTAGAATCAGCAGTTCCTGAGTGATTCTTTTAGGACGATATGTCGACAGGATTTTTATTAAATTCGATTTTGTAATTCTACCTGAAACTTTAAGTATTACAAATTTTTTAGAGGTTGAAGAAACAATATTTCAGGTCACTGAATAATAGTTAATTACGCTAGGAAACAATTTGAAACTCAATTTCTGTTTAGTTAGATTTTTTAGCTGTTTTCTATAGAATTAGTTATTTTAGTTTTCTTCTATCACATCATGTTCGGTTTCTATGTGCGTGGGGCGCATGCTGGTTTATACCTGCTTGTTTAGTTACGTCTGTTATACTGTGGTGAAACGTTGTGTGTCGGTAAGCCGTATTTAATATTCGTTACGGAAGTGTACAGAAATACATAGTGTGCTTGAACTGAAACGATTCCTTATAGCTACCTCTGCCTCCTACGAAAGTGCGAAAACAGCCCCGATTCGTTTTGTTATATTGTGGCAGTTTTACCATTCCCAGTCAAAGGATAAACATCAGTACATACGTCAGACAAGCATATTTTGCCTATTTTAAAGTGAAACTTGGTGATCAAGATAAAGTATGGGCACCTCATAAAGTATGTAAACAGTGTGTTGAGGGTTTACGGATGTGAACCAAGGGAACAAGTGCTAAGCTTCCATTTGGTATACCTATGATTTGGCGCGAGCCCAAAGATCATTCAAGTGTCATACCTTATATTCTCCGTCTTCATTGGTTTCTGTACATCCTCTCCCATTGGCGAGCGCTTTCGGACGACACTGTCCATCTTCTGGCCGAATACATACGTTCACTGTCACGGTCCGTATTCAACTGTCTGTTGAAGACAGTTGAATACGGACCGTGACAGTGAACGTATGTATTCGGCCAGAAGATGGACAGTGTCGTCCGAAAGCGCTCGCCAATGGGAGAGGATGTACAGAAACCAATGAAGACGGAGAATATAAGGTATGAGAGTTCTAAATTCATCGGTGGTAGAAATAACAATAACCCTTTAGATTATTTATCATTCAAGTGATTGTTACTTTTGTATTGTGAAAACATCGGGATATAACAAGAAAACCAAATGTAAAATAGAGTATCCTAGTGCAGTGAGTGATGAGCAGGGTGAGTGTTTCCATCAAGGTTCGAGGGTCATGGAAGCAAGGTATCAAGGTAGATGGGACGTACATATGATGGCTGACTATTGTTGGAGCATCAAGCGCGAATTTACACAAACAAAACACTCCAGAAAAAGCTACAAACGCAAATTTTTACCTTAATTTTTAAGTACTGTTCATTAATTAAACAATTTATATATGTATGAACTCGATTTAACTTTCATACCTTCTATTCTCCGTCTTCATTGGTTTCTACAAACCATCTCCCGTTGGCGAGCGCTTTCGGACACTGTCCATCTTCCGGCAGAATACATACGTTGACTGTCACGGTCTGTATTCAACTCTTTAACTTACATCAAATGTTTTGCAAACTGTATATTTGGTACGTTTTTACTTAATGTTCTTTTAAATGAATAATTTTTATTATTTCTGTGGATATCCAGCAGTTTCTGTTGGCGAGCGCTTTCGGACATTGTCCATCTTCGAATACAGACAGTGACAGTGAACACATGTATTCGGCCACGAAGATGGACAATGTCCGAAAGCGCTCGCCAACAGAAGATGGTTTCCAGACACCAATGAAGACAGATAAAAGAATGTATGATAGTAAAAATTTTCAACTTTTCATTCCCCTCTCCCAACTAAGACTGACACTTTCAAACCTCCTTGAAATCTTCAATTGAAACAGAGATAGGCCCAGGACTTGCTGGAATTCGCGGCCATCTTCGGATGAGCACCTTCAAAGAGAAACATCTGAGTGCCTGTACCGGAGTTCACAAAACCACCCCTTTCCCCCACCACTCCCTTACCTGTTTGCCCTAAGCGTCCCCACCACCTCCATCCCCGCAGCAGAAACCACCCGTCAGAAACCCACACCCACACCCAGACCGCCCTCGCCACCTTTATCGAATCCCCCTTCACATCTGTACCTCAGTCCCATTATAATATACCTGGAAATGGATATGAACAGAAATTTATTATCAGAACCATTGGCTATTTACTTCTCTAAAGATGGATATAAAGTCAATCGCAGTAACATGCTTGCTTAGTGCTTAGTAAGCCGAGGTAATAACAACTTATATTAGCTAATTCCGAAAAAATGTTGTTATTCAAGTTGCCCAAGACAGATTTCTTGAAAATTCTATTTTCTGGGATTCCACCGAATAGATTCCAAAAATGATATTCAATTTAAGATGTTGTTGGGGCACTCATCTTAATGAGGTTAGAAAGCGCAGTTTTCAGATTACCTTCCACTATCATAATAAGCCGGTGTGGAGAATTTAATACATATGTATATTCTCTCTTAATTCAAATACACTTTTACGTACTCTTCTTTAAGTTATCTTAACATTATTTGTCTGTTTCAGTTACTGTCTGTTCTTATTCATTCTTATGGAATTGTAATTATGGTAATATCCCGTGAAGATACAATACATACAATGAAAGCCAAAAACAATTTTTTAATGGACATTTTGAAGAACCCAAGTACCTATTCAATCGCATATCTCTCCGGTCAACATTTTCTCCATCTAAAAATATCACTTTTTTATGTTTAGGGCGCGTTATGGGATCCGTTCGGATCTCGGAATCCTGGCGCTGCGGGTTTCAATCTCGCCCAGGGCAAATTTTATCGATAAATAAAGCTTGTACTGAGCCATAGATGTTTAGAATGAGATGGCAACATGCAGATAGCCCTACCCTCAATAGTTGAAGGGGTGGCTAACACTTATTTAATTTTAAAAATATATATGTGTGCGTGCGTGCGTGCGTGCGTGCGTGCGTGCGTGCTAGCGTGCGTGCGTGCGTGCGTGCTAGCGTGCGTGCGTGCGTGCGTGCGTGCGTGCGTGTGTGTGTGTGTGTGTGTGTGTGTGTGTGTGTGTGTGTGTGTGTGTGTGTGTGTGTGTGTGTGNTGTGTGTGTGTGTGTGTGTGTGTGTGTGTGTGTGTGTGTGTGTGTGTGTGTGTGTGTGTGTGTGTGTGTGTGTGTGTGTGTGTGTGTGTGTGTGTGTGTGTGTGTGTGTGTGTGTGTGTGTGTGTGTGTGTGTGTGTGTGTGTGTGTGTGTGTGTGTGTGTGTGTGTGTGTGTGTGTGTGTGGGTGGGTGTGTGTGTGTGTGTGTCAACGCTCTAAAGGTCATAGTCTTCATTTTCTAGTTATTGAAAGAAAATCATGGCAATAAGAGAAGGGTATTATCTTAATGTAAGTGAAAGTAAAAAATATTTATTCAATATAGCGAGTAATAGTTTTGTTTAGTTAAGATAAATTAAATGTAATCCAGAGTTTATTTAACACATTTTCCTATCAATAAAAGAGGTATTTCAAGATGTACGGAGTAAAATTGAACAAGGAGGGGGTTTACGTGAACCGTAAATGTTGATATTTTCATGTGCAGTCTTTATTTTTTTTAAATTAAATAATAAACATAAGAAGACGAAATTGGCCGTTTGGTGTAGTAGTAGTATCAATAGCTGAGGTTCTTTCAGAACGGATTTATATAAAATGAAAATAAATGTTTTAGTTTAAATTATTAACAAAAAATTATTCATTAATCATTGGGGGGGGGGGGGGAAGGAAACTTTCTGAATTCGTGTCGTTCCTAGTAGAGAAGATGTCTGCCGACAAAGAGGTTGGTCAAGTGGAGGTGTTGAGAGAACATTTGGTCACTGCTACAAGGTGAGTACGCCTAGTCGGAAATAAAGTATTATGTATTGTTAACATTTTGATAAAATAATTAATTAATATAGAAGAGGAATATTTTATTGGAAATATTGTAGAAAGTATTGATGCGCTGTTAATTTAATTCCTTTTAAATAATGTTATTAGTTTTGGTAAGTACTACCTTCCCGGCTGAGATAGTAAGACTTTTTTCTGGCTCCCATTGCGTTTCATGTATAACTTTAACGTGCGATTACCTACCACAATTAATATTATTATTTAAAACAATATATTTATCGGAAAAAATGACGAGAATCTAACAAATAGCCGACAATGTATAAGACGATATATTTGTTTTTCTTGGCGGTTTAGACTCCCAGTAAAGTGTACTGAGTTGGAGAGATTATCTAGCCTGCGTCGGTGGTGCAGTGGTCAGCATACCAGCCTGGAAAGTAGGGGACCTGGGTGCGTTTCCTGGCTGAGGTAGTAAGATTTTTTTCTGGCTCCCTTTCCATTTCTTGTACTGTTAAATCATTTTCCTATTTCGGACAATTTAAGAGAGTCTAGTTTTAAACCTTTCAGTAATGAATAAAACAGTTATATCTAAGCCAGAATGTGCTTCCAATCTTGAAGGAAAACGCAGGAGCCAAGAGCGTCAGGTGAAAAACTTCCTATATTTCCTCCGTACAAAATGGTGGAACAATAAAGGGTGGATGGTAAGTTAGCCGGCCTACTCTTTTACAGGAGAGTAAAGCAGTGTTGCCTCCGGGTTTGTGGTGGTGCCAGAAGTTTGGGCCGCTGCTCAGATTTAGAAGGCCGACCTCTCTCAACCAAGGGCCTCCCCTTCTCTTCAGGAATTGTCAATACCCCCTCCCCATCACCCACAGCACTAGATCTTCAAGCGGCCCTCCTCAGACCCCCTCCCACCTCACTCCTGCAAGGCATTTATATATCAACCCTTTGACTACAGAAAAAATAAAACATTACTGCCCTGGTTTTTTTTTTTCCCCCGCGAAGGCCGACGTACCGATCTATAAATGTAACTTAGGTCAAATGAAGTGTCGAGAACGCTTCCTCTGCTAACACTTAAACTGATTTAATTGCAAATTATCCATGAACATACAAGAAATTTAACCTTATTCTTACTGAGTCAAGGATATCCATCGCCTTGGAGTGGTTCAAACATTCCATTCACCTCCTTCACACATTCAAACAGACAATTCATTTCGTATGTCATATTTTTGGTTGATTTGGGGACTGTTTATATAAAAGACAATAGTGCTATTCACGAATTAATATTAATATTTTCTTAATGGTTACTTAACAGAGCACTTAGTTTCAATAAAAACACCAATAAGAATATTGTTCTTTATCTTGGCTTTATCTTTAAAATTAATGATTAGCAAATTACATTAAATTTAAAATACGTTCAAGGCCAAGGAAGTTTGAAAAAAAAAATTATTTGTATTTTTGTTTTTCTTATTTGTTTTACTTGTTTTTTTTTTGTTTTTTTTTTTTCATTTTGTTAAACAAGAAGAACATCTAACTGGCTAGTTATTGCTATTGTTAGTAATCCTGATATTTTGTAACACACACACATGCGCACATATTATTATTAACTCAACAAATGTTAAGCATCTCCTAAGTAGGACTAGAGAATTTCATATTTGTGTTCGGATGTGTGTGTGTATGTGTCCATTCTTTCTGTAAGGGGTAAAAAGTCTTGGGGAAAATTAGTAAATTCCGTCGGCATCGTAGTTTATGAATATGTATTAGTATTTGTATTTCTCGTGTCCAGTAAACTCCCCTCCTACTAGTCCAACTTTTATGAATAACAAACTCAGCTTTTCCTTATTCATTTAAAAGCTACAAGCATTGAGAAAAACAATTAATTCTGACATCTGGTTCATTATTTTAATATTTAGAGTTCAGTAAAACCCCCATTTCAAATACGTTCAGCTATACTATACTGAATATTATGAAAAATAAATAAAATTGAACCCACGCTTTCCACAAATGGTTAACTCCTATTAGTCCAATATCGCTGAAAAACCAACCTGCCCTTTTGCCTTGTATTTAAAAGAGACATGTCAAATTTTATTAAGAAAACCTGGAACTCCAATTTAAATTCCAATATAACATTGTAATGTATCGTCATGTACTGACCAAAACTCTTTGACCGATCATTTATTTTTAAATTCTTTGGATTTCAGCAAAATGTAACTGTATATTGTTGTACTGCTCTTGAAGACTTTGTACGAATACACAGCAGGTTTTAGATAAAAAAGTACACCCATTTATATAAAAATGCTAAAATATAATGAAAAAATATAACGTTTAAATCCAGGGGCCAGACTCCTTTAATTTAATATTATAGTCGGGGATTTTATTGTAAGAGCCCAAGGGAATATTTATCGGACTTTTCAGGGACCACAGAGCATAGAGCTCTCGCCCTTTTACGGCCTCTCAAAGAAGGTTCCCCCACCCCCATATTTTTTATTTCTTAATGCCAAGCTGTAAAGATAGCAGTTAAGATGGCCCAACAACAAGCAGCTATAA
Source organism: Oncopeltus fasciatus (assembly GCA_000696205.2). Lineage (NCBI taxonomy): Eukaryota > Metazoa > Arthropoda > Insecta > Hemiptera > Lygaeidae > Oncopeltus > Oncopeltus fasciatus. Next base: position 445,969 of record KZ807176.1, on the reverse strand, counting down.
AAATCTTGTCCAGTGGTGCCAGCCACTCAAAAAATGACAGCAATACTGAAATAGTTGAAAATTATGAAAGTCCAGTATTATTTATAAAAGTTATTTTAGGAGTCGAAATTGTATATATTAACAAATAAAAATAACATATCAACTTATGAGAAGTTTTTATTTTAGTTAAATAAAGTAATAATACATTTTAATTATTAGTTTTTATTTTGTTTAAATTAATAAAAAAACTGAGGTTGAATACTAGTTTTCATTTTGTTTAAATTAATAAAAAAACTGAGGTTGAATACTGGTTTTTATATTAGTTAAATGTATGTAAAGATATAGATTAATGTCTAGATTTACATTGATTANATGGCTTTTAATAACTTATCAGACTGGTCCCGGTAGCATAATTGGTAAATGCACCGGCCCGGATAGCAGGAGATCCAAGTTCGAGTCCTAGCTGGGACAGTTAGATTTTTTATTCTGTTCCCTTGCACTAAAAATTAGTATTTCATATAAACTTTATTTAAATATTACATTCTGTTAAAAATAAATAAAAACATTTTATAATTTGATTACAATGAATAATAAAGCATAAAAAAATGACATTAATGAAAGTCACATGAGAAGAGAAGGTGACCAGTGACACTTTTCTCAAATTCTATATATACTATGTATATATACATACATATTTTTTCTATACACATATTGGGTGTAGCCTTATTTGGCTTATGGTAAATATTAACAAAACGAGCAACCTGGAAGTTTGAGCATTGACAGTACTGCTTAGCTGGTAAATGACCCAGTGTCCTATTGAAACGGACTTACATAAAGCACTCGGCCAGATAAAATAGCCATTAGCCAGTGGGGTGGGTTCCACGAGGAGTTGATAGAGGGAAGGGCTGGAGATAAGACACAGGACTTATCAGTTGTCTCCCCCCTCCCACCCCTAAAGACAGGATATCAGCTCCTCTAACTCGATCAATCTTTAGGGGAGGCTATCAAAGCCACATCCTCTCCAGTCTCCCCTTTCACGGGAAAACAAGACTTCACCCACTAATACATTATTACCCTTCCTCTCAAGGAGGATCCTCCTCTGGTCAATAGATAAAATCAGTTGGGTTTAATACTGGATTAGTCGTGAAGGTTAAAGTGGGAGACTAATAACCACCAAATGGCCCAATTAAAGGGTTAATTGTATTTAATAATTCTGGAGATTAACATTTTGTTATTTCTTACTTATTTGGAATGATTTCAAATCATTTGGTTTTTTTTTTTTTTTTTATTAATAGGTTATTTATGATTGGATATGCAGTTATGTAGTTTAGAATAAAGTTAGTAAAATAGTTTACTCCCGAAATTTAATTGTTTGTTAATGCGGTTTTTTTTATTTTCTAGTAATTTTCTTAGAGATACCGAATTTAATTTAATTTTTAATCGATTCTTCAGCCCGAATTAGTCAAACAACATTGTAAGGTAGGCATATTTATAGGGGGTATGAATACTATTATTCTGATGTCCTGAACACCACCGAATTTATGAATGCATCAATTGCAGATTTTCCCTTGCTCCAAACGAACTAGAATTGGTTTTATCAGATAGATAGGATAACATCGCCCTCAAAGGGAGAAAGATTACGACGACCTACATTTCACAGCCTACTGTGTCCCCGAATAACTGTACTCTGCAGACGACGAAGGCCCCAGAAAAATAAAGGGCGGTGATTCTAGACCATTCTTCGGATCAGTGATCACCGTTCGTCCCAAGCGGTAAAACCTCTTCAGTACCTGTTATCGGCCGATTGAATGGAGGAACGTTTCTGTGTCTACCTATATTGCATTTCCAGCAAAGCTTCGACGAGGCTCAACTAATGTAAACATGTAATTTTGTTTATTTCCTTAGAAAGTGAACTATTTTAATCGAGCCAGAGAAAAAAAAATCATCAAAAAACATCACTAAGATGGCCTCGCGACTTCTTGGGCCTTGACGTCTAAATTAATTAGGAGTGGGATAAACGTGCGATCCTTTTCCCAGTAATGTGGCATTTAATTGATTGTGTTTACTATTTTTTTTTTGTTTATATGTTTATTATATAAAGCCTTCAAATTACAAGATGTTTATAAACAGAATGTAAAAAATAAAGATTCTTTTAATAGAAAAATTCATCAATCAAACCCTACTGCTTTTTGTTTTTCATTTCAGGACACCCTAAATACAAAAACTGAATAAAATAAAATTCTCTATCTGCGGTACACCGTACATAAAATTTCTTGGAAACAGCTGAACCTATCTTGAATATATTAGGGATTTATGTTCTCTCCGTTTCAATCATGTGACTAATTTCATACAAATGCATGATCCTTATGATAGCATGATGAGCCTTAACGGTGTAAACCAAAAGCATTCAGTAGTACACTTTATATCCTCTTAGTGTTCACACATCTTTACTGAGTGTCCTTTAAAGAGATTGTATTTAGAAAAGCAACTTTTGCCCGTGTGATTTGAAATTCCCCTCGGTCTATTATTTCATTATTATTTATTTATTTATTCATAGCTAATATATTGCATATATATTTTGTCTAAAAATTTAATTTAATGTTATGTCCTCTCTCTCTGTCTCTCTCTCTCACTCTCAATCTGAGAGTGTGAAGGTAATATGAAGATACTTCTTAGAATATGAAGATAATAATTGGTACATGGCCTTCATCCATTGGTACATGAAGATAATAATACTTTTAAAATACATTTTTAATTATTTAAGATTACTTAAAAATCTTTAAATAGATTATAAGGTAAGAGAGTAATGAACATCCGTAAAGTTAATTAAATTATTTTCCATCTAAAATCAACGTTGTTTTTTTGTTGTTTTTTTTAATAAATATTTCCAGTAAACCCAACATCAAAAATTAAATTAAATTATCGATGTCGTACACCCGATGGGGGGGGAGGGTACAGCTTCCTCCCCTAATCAAACGGATTCAATCAGCAGCCCTACATCCTCTTGTACGGCGCTAAATTTAATCAAGGAATGATAAATCTCAAATAGAATCGGAATGTATTTATTTCGTGCTTAAGCGGATACTATTTCCATATTCATTTGGATCCGAACTGTCGAATGTAAATAAATCTGACGGAGCCTTTGACGTAAGCTCTAACTGAAATTTATTTCTGCCCCTCCCCTTCCCGCTCAAGCTATCAGCTCAAATGGCCCTTTTGAAAGTATGAAAACATTAAGAGCTACTAACTTATGGGGCATATTCGTTAAAATGTGAAATTGAAAGTGACGGTTCCGAGACATATTAAGAGAAGATCGATTTCCGAAACGAAATTTATGTCGCATTCTCACAAAATAAACATGTAAATAAATCAAAATTACAATTTTAGTTCAATTATCACAATTTATAACTCTCACTCTGCAGAAAATAAATTCAAATAATACACATTATAAGTTTTTATAGATATTCATGGATCCTACTTTAAAAGCAAAAATTGGTTATTACACAAAATTATATATATATNTTTTCTAAATTACTTTTTCACACAAACACACAAATATACACATATATATATGTATATATGTGTGTATATATATGTGTGTGTGTGCTTTGACATTTTAAAAAAACACTATGCTCTTGAAAAGAAAAATAACTTCGGGGTTCAAACGGGACCTCTTCTTTTTAGAGTACAAAAAACAAATGTGTTATTTAGGCTTCTATTGTAAGCAAAACTTACAATGATGGGAGATACGAACGAATTTATTGAAAATGATAAGTCCAAAATTTACTTTTTTAACAAGTGTTAGTTTCATCAAAGAGATTTTAAAAAACTAAAGATAACGAAATGGCTTATTAAGTAAGATATTCAAAAGCGTAACTAAGAAGATTACATGTCCTTTCCGAACATTTCAATGACAGTCTACGTGATCTCTCAATGAAATCGAAAAATGAGGAAAAGGGTTTGAATACAGACTAAAATTTAAAATATTCATTTATTTTTTAATAAAAAGAAATTTATATTATAGAGTT
>KZ807176.1:359955-379690 GCA_000696205.2 Oncopeltus fasciatus | reverse complement strand
TATATATATATATAAAAGAAAAGTGTGTCTACATGAATGATATCCTAGTTCAATTTTTAAAAATGCTCCTTTTCATTCATTTTAACAAAAACAAATTTTTTTTTTAGTTTAAAAATTTGAAAGTTACATTTTACATTAATTATGTTCTACAATTTTCTTCTCCTAACACTCTGGTAACAAGAATAAAAATATTGGGCTTTTCCAATTTTTGTTTTCTTCAATTCCACATAGAACCAAAATTTTGGACATTCCATTTTTTAAAAATATTTATTTAAAAATATATTTTTAGTACATGCTATAGAGTTCTGAATGTACAGCATGTAAGATGAATATTTCTATTATATTATACTATTAATAACCAATATTATTGATAAGTAAAAGGTTCGAACGACCATATCCTCCTTCCTCATCTCCTCTTTAGTGTGTTGCTTATCATTTAATTTCTTTGTCTTCTTCGGTTAGAAGAATTAGTCTGCCTTTAATAAATAATGGAAATGTGTTTAGTGCACGCATCTATTGCGTGGTGGGCTTTAATTATTAATTTTTTTTTTTTGTTTGTTTTTTACCTCCCATGCAACCAATTTTAGGAGACTATCTACCAGTAGACACTGGTACTCCCCATATTCTAAACACATTTGTCTTCCTGGCTTTTTTGTCCCTCTATAAAAGATTCCCTCGGCCTTGCGCCCATGCATACATGTAACAAAATCATAACGGCAATATAAAATATTAATTGAAGAGTAGCAAAATACGATTAAATTAGGTAAATAAAAAGAGATACTCAAGTAATGATACTGTCAAGTTATTAACCACGATAAAGAGAGACGAGCTCCTAGAAGTACAAGGGATTAAAACTGAAGTTAAGCCCCTCATTTCCAAAAGCAAGAGGCTGAAAGAAAACGAAGAAGCCCACTCGGAGGAGTTCATGGCTGGGCCCAAGTAGGGAACTAAACTTATATCGAAGTGGGGTTTTCAGGAGAAGAATCGAAGGGCCGGGAACTTCAAACTTCTCTCGAAACTTTATTATCTGCGTTTCTGAATTCCAGTGGCATTCCAAAGAATTAACAATTAGGAGCTCCACGAGGACTGCATTACCAACTCCAGATAGTTTATACACAAGCCACTCATGAAAGTTTCGAGAAGGGGGGGGGTTCTCTTCTTTGAATTTTTGAGAATTTCATTTGCCCCTTCCGATATACGAGAGGTCTTCGAAACAAGTTATTCTCTTTCTAAATTATCTTATGTCTGAAAACTAGTTATTTCAGTCGTTTGAATTGAGCAGCTCAAAGTACGATGTGGATAGGCAATACAAGTTGTGAAAATCTCTTCAGTAAATCTGTATAACAAGAATGTGTAGTCTCTTTCAGTGATCCTTACCCTTATTTGAAAAAAATTCTTGTATAAATCAGCATATTTGCCCTGAAAAATCAAGCTATTCGTGAACCCAAAATTTATATTTGAACTTTAATTTGAAATTCGTTAAATGACTTCTTGATCAAGTCATCATTGATCAAGAAGAAGGGGAAATTTAGAGACCTAATAGAAGAAACCTATATATTATTGTTATCCTTAGTTTTACAACAAAATTTTAGAACATAGGAACTATAAAATGAACTGAGGGTTTTTTTTATAATTTTTAATGAAAAGTTCAGTTTTTTTTTTACAAAATAGTTCGCGCAATTTCTTTATTTATAACAGTTTTTTAAGATCCAAGATCTGTTCTTTAAAATCAGAAATCTCTCATTTTGTGCGGGTTGTAAGAGAGGGACTTGGAAACACAGATACACCAAGAGCCTCTATCTTAAATCCACAACGGGAGATTTTTGAACTAGAGCGTTCATCTATACTAGATAAAGTGTGCAATGTTTTCAGATGAAAATTAAAGTTAAAAATGAAACTGAACAAGCCTTTTTAACATTTCCCATTTCATAAAAATTAATTTTTGTTAACATTTTTCTTACTACAAATGTTTGTTTATATATATTAACTCTTTATTAAAAAAAAAATTATCTGTACATTTTTTTTACATTTAATTTTTTGATGGGGTACATAATAAGAGTCCTTGCTCGTCTATCCCGGGACGTAACCCGTCCTCAGAGGGGAGCCCAGGTTAACCCGCGATAGACTATCCGGCACCCATCTTCTCCTTATCCTAGGATAAGAAGAAGACTAGGCAGGGAGTCAAGGAGGGATTGAGAGGGGGAGGAGTAGGAGGTCCCTTGGCCACCTCCTCTTGAGGCGTCGGGGAGGGTTGTCGGGATGAACGTGGGATGCCAAGGAGAGGACTAGAGGATTTGGATGTCCTTGGATATTTGTGTGGAACTTATCAAATCTGGAGGGGATGAGCTCGGAAACAAAAGGTACTTGCAGGTCGGAATGGATGGTTTTATTGGATACGTAGGGAGGAGTGTTGAGGATTGTGCGAAGAACTTTGGACTGGAACCCCTGGATGCTTCTAATGTTTGATGGCTTCGCTGTGCCCCACAACTCTATACCATATGTCCAGATGGGTCTGATTAATGTTTTGTATATAGTTATTTTGTTTTCTATTGTTAATCTGGACCTGTGGTTCAGCAATCTGTAGAGCTGTCCAAAGCGTCTGTTTAGCTCTTGTCTCTTTGTCTGTAAGTGAGTCTTCCAGGTTAGTTTACTGTCTAGGTAGAACCCAAGGTAACGGACTGTCGGAAAGGAGGGAAGGGGAACGTTATTAAGGAGGACTGGCGGACATTGACCTCTGCGGAGTGTGAAGGTAACATTAACTGATTTCTTCTCATTTAGGAGTATTCGCCAGCGTTTTGACCAAATGTTTGTTTAAATTAAATTTCCGTCATTCACTAAGCCCTCTTCTTCTTGAATATTTTTAGCGATTAAAGAACTCAATGATTTATAAAATTTAATTTTAAATACATTTTAGGGACTCTTACCCTCATTGTAGCTTGTAAATGTGTGTGTGTGTGTGTGTGTGTGTGTGTGTGTGTGTGTGTGTGTGTGTGTGTGTGTGTGTGTGTGCGCGCGCGCGTGTATATAACAGTTGCACAATATTTGTAGCCCCCCAAAGATGCTAACATTATATTTTTAGAAATGTTGGGAAAGTTAAAAACGTACTCAAAAATGTATTCACATTCATTTACTGTTCCTTTTGTAGTTTTATTTGTAGTTTTTAATGAAAATCCACCTTTGTTATCCACTAAGTAAGATTAAAGGATTAAACTAAAAAAAATTGCTTTTATAATACGTTCTAAGTACTTGCTAGAAGTAATAACTAAGTATTTATTAAAATCATTATATTCTATTGAAATTGTAATTTTTCAATTTTTGTACTCCCATTCCTATGAATAATCAAAAAACCACGTGAACGTGATAATCCTGCAGGTTATAATCCTCAAACGGAACCGAAAAAACCAAACTTGCCTTGGAGCAGGTGGCATAAGGATTATTGAATTATTTCATTTAAGAGAATTAAAAGGAATGTAACTATTGAGGATGTTATCATGACGTTATAGTTTGTTTTCTTTTCTTTCTTGTGTCAAATTTTACTATATTTTCCCAGGTCCTAGCTACTAGATACTAAAAATGGTACTTACTAAAATAAATATATCTGCTTAAATAAGAATTAATTGTAGTACGCAAGAAATGCAAAGGGAGACAGAAAAAAAATCTTACTACTATCTCCGCCGGGAATCAAACCCGGGTCTCCTACTTTCCTGGTAGGTCTAGACCTACACGCGCGCCTACTCGGAAAGTAGGAGACCAGGGTTCGATTCCCGGCGGAGGTAGTAGTAAGATTTTTTCTGGCTCCCTTTGCATTTCTTGTACTATATATGACTGCGTGCGTAATTGCGTCACTTATTCGCAGGTCACGGGTTTCTTAATAAATACTATATATAACCTTAAAAAATTAATGTAATTAAATGTAAAACGAAAGGCCTAACTATGTTTCATTGAAAATCGGACGAATAAGAGAAGTCTTTTTGCTGCTATGGGTGTAATATTAAGTAATAACCCTTACCCTTAGGTAATAAAACATTTAGGATAAAATAAATATTTTTTATGATACACAAGGAAATTGAATAATTAGGAGTGGGGATTTACCTGCCCTATAAGCCTAGGCCTTGCTTTTCCTGAGACATGGATGTTTAGAATGAATGGCAACCTTTAGATAGTCCCTCTCTCCCTGACCCTATGCGGTTGAAAAGGAAGACTAACACTATAAATAAATAAAAATAAAAATACCTAGGCCTTAGTTGTTTTCCTAAATAATATTCAGCATAAGCTAAAATGAAAGGCTAAGGTAATTAAAGAAACTTCAAGTGTAAGTAAAAAAAACGGTTTTTTTTTAAATATAAAAAATATATTATTTACGTGTCTAGGACTACATGACCAGGAAAGTTCAAACATAAAAAGACATTTATTTAAACTGCGATGCTGAGGATCTTAGTTTACCAAACTTAATATATTTTATCTAATAAATTTTCCTTTAAAAAAAAAGCCTAATATATTAGTATTAGATTCAATTTATTTGTAGTTTAAATAACTTTTATAGTGTCATACAAAAGTATACTACCCTATAAGTTTAGTGGTGAGGGGGTGTGGCAGAGGGGGATGCAGACAGAACAGTTTGTGTGGAGCACTCTCACCAACCCCCAGAAGCACTAATTCATACACAAAACAGACCGCCCTCCGCTCTGAATGCGTAGTTGCCGCCCCCAGCAACCCCCAGCACCCAGACAACCACCCCTAAATATACCGCTGTCTTCATCTGTTTTCACAACCTGCCTAAAGGAGTCAAAACCTGGAATTCAACTACCTAAAAAACTTTATGTTGTTGGACAGAACTAAATTTAAGAAAGCAATTAATTTTTCTCATAAAAGAAAGAAGAAGTGAAATAAATCTGGTCATTTGTTAAAAAAAAAAAAAATTTTCTTTCTATGAAAATGGAATAATCGTAAAATCTACGAATTTACTTAGATATCATTAAAGAAATATCGCGCGACCATATTATTATTTACCTTTAAATAATAATAAAAATATTATTTCTCATATTTTTTCCCAGTATATACCAGATCCAGAAAATTGTGCAGCTTAAATTCTTTGCAATTTTCCTGAACAGTATCGGTTTGTGTGGTGTAGATCTCTAAAATTTTGCTCTTGAAAGTGATGGAGGGAACTCTTGTTAACCAAAAACCCAAAATTTAAAACTTTTAGCGAATTCTGATGGGATATCAATTATTGAGGTTTTACTCTGAATATAGATGATTNGTAGCAGATGGATTACATCCGGGATTCCCTAGCCTCAAAAAGAGCGTTCGAGTCCCAAACTATGTTTAGATAAAATTAAAAGCCTAACACTAAAAAAAAAAATAAAATAATTAAATAAAATAAAACTACAATAGGAGGAACACTGTCCTGAGTACCTAGCCCCCTAGATGAGTACAGAAATCTACATACAGCAAATAAGGGTTGAAAACACACAGTCAACCACAATGAATGAATGAAACCATAAAGAGTATTATATTATATTCGATGAACAATTTCGAAAGGACTCCACAAATTCAGTTTCAACTAAGGTTTGTTAGGAATAGAAGGAACTTCCGAATGTCACTCACGGAACGAATCAAGGTGGAAAGTTCGAATACTGTGAAGGAAAAATGCTGAGAGTCAGAGCATAAAGATCCCAGAGAAAGATGAGCAAGAAGCGGACTCCAATGAAGTACATCATTAAAAAGAGGGAGAGAACCCAGGCGTTCTTACAGGCATCAGTGGCGCAGGAATGTATAAAGAGGATACATATTCATTTCATACTTTTCATCTAGCATAACATCTATCTACTAATCAACTAATATTATATATCATCAATTAAAAATAATAACAAATAATAATCCAATAGGTAGCATAGTTTAACATAAAACACATGTGCGGTGTGCACACTAACATTCACACACACACACACACCTAGGTAGAACCCAAGGTAACGGACTGTCGGAAAGGAGGGAAGGGGAACGTTATTAAGGAGGACTGGCGGACATTGACCTCTGCGGAGTGTGAAGGTAACATTAACTGATTTCTTCTCATTTAGGAGTATTCGCCAGCGTTTTGACCAAATGTTTGTTTAAATTAAATTTCCGTCATTCACTAAGCCCTCTTCTTCTTGAATATTTTTAGCGATTAAAGAACTCAATGATTTATAAAATTTAATTTTAAATACATTTTAGGGACTCTTACCCTCATTGTAGCTTGTAAANTAAAATGCAATAAAAAAGACTTGCATTCATTATTCAGCGAAATCTCATTTTTGTATATTGGCGTCACGTATATGTGTGTGTGTATATATATATATATATATACACACAAAATGCCTGACCAAAATTATATATACTGAAGATAATTTTGACAACACTAGGCACGGAAAATGAGTACTATTTCTATAGAATTCCCAATGAATGCAGCTATTGAGTTTGTTCACTTTTGTTCAAAATTGTATTTAATGCTACCTTTTTTATACTAAAACTGATAAACAATTTAATTTTTTCTCAGTGCGTATTTACTTATTTATAAATATAAGTGTCTTTCAATGCAATATATGCTAAACGAAAATCGAAGTTCATTTTTGAAGACATGAGCGAAGTAAAATCAATTTTTTTTTTTTTTTTTTTTTCCATATTTAGTTTACCATAGATCTTGGAGTTGCGGCACTGGCCGTTCTCTCCCTCATGTTATTGAAGCTCAAAGTCATAGAGCAATATATAGCAAATTACAAGATGTATATACTATCTTCCAGAATGTAATAAATAAATAAATAATTATTTTTAAAAAAAGTTTAGATTAATATAAATCTATCGATATTTGTTAATTTATAAAAGGTGTTTTTTTTTTGTTATTATTTTTTCAAGTCAACCACTATGCTCATTATTGCCTGAATGAGGGTGAGGAGTGAGAAATACAAATTCGTCAGTCGCGTAGGGGCGAAGGAGAGGCACTAGAGGCCAGGACGAAGGACCCGAACGGCACCGAAGATACCCCCGGCGCCGGCACTCTGGAGGCGGCACCACCCGGACACCTCTCTCTCATGAACCATATAAAATATACGCTCAATAATTAGAGGGAATTAGATGACATAGAATGTACAAACACGAATATTCATCACCTGAATGAACTTAGCTTACGCAGTTACAATATTTGGGGTATCATATTATTTGTTTGTAAAGTGAATGGGAATAATGTAAATCATTTTACCTAATAAATTTTAGATTATTCCAAGTTCCAATGACAAACTTCTTTATCTCCGATCCTAAGTACAAAAAAAAATAGTCACTAATATATATATATATGCTTTTAGATTCTTTTTTATAAAATGTAGCGTATATTATAATAGCGAAATAAAAAGTTCATTTTGGGATTCAATAAATCACGATTGAAGAGGGGAATTACCTGTAATGTTAAGTGGGATAAAAATATATAAAAGTTTTTTCATTGTAACAGGTGCGATTTTTAGTTTACACTGATTTGCTAACTGACAAAACAAATATTCTAAGAATTACTTAGGAGAATTCAACAAAAACCAGTTGAGATTTACCAGAAACGTAAATTGTCAATTTAAGACTTAGNTATATATTATATACCAAAAAAGAGAGAGATTTAGAGGGAGAGAAAATTTATTATTTTTTCACCGTTATAGCAAATGTTACGTTAATAAAGGTATGATACATAATAGTTGTAAAATATAATTTTCTAACTTTTAAATTTTAAAACAATTTTAATAATTTTTAAAACATGTTAAAAAGGGGCCACCCTTTTTCAAAATAGACAAATTTTATACTTGGTCTTTGTTACTAAAATTGGTTATAGGTTTTTTATTTCTTTTGGTTAAAAACGTATGTGGTGAAGGGGTAGTTAACAGAGAGATAAAATTGAATAATCGTTAATACCTTCAATATTATTAGTGAGGTTAAAAAAAATAGACGGAATTTATGTAAAATCAATTTGTTCTACATTATTTTGTAATCAATTAAAAGCACTCGATAAGGATAATATTTAAAAGTAAACTAGGATTGTTGAGGGCCTCCCCCCACCTCTCTCGTCCAGAATAGCCCAATGACATCCACTGAAGCATTACTTCTAGCTTCCTGGTTCCTTTGGGTTTTTATTAGTTTATTCTTATTTATATATACCTAAATGAAATATGGGAAATCTGCTTATTTTAAACAGTTCCTGCGTAGTGGAGTTTAACTTGTTTTGATGTGTGCGTTTAAGGGAAAAAATAATCATTGAAAGAAGATATCATAATAATCATTGAATTTTTACATGGCATGGAAAGTTCAATTACAAATATTCATTAAAGTCATTGAAGAATTCGCTTAGTTTATGCTGTTTCTACGATACATTCTTTTATTAATATAGTCTTAATGTATCACAAATACATAAATCTTATGATTTTTCGATATCCGATCAAATATATTCAGGACCAAATTCAACAAATTTTTTTGTGAATTTCTATTAAATGAGCATTCTTTAGTTTACCATCCATTGCAATCAATCAATCCATGTAAACCATTTTAAATGCATCACATATTTTTTTTAACAATAAATTGCTATTACATATCATTTTTTTTTAGTTTATAAAAAATCCTGAAAATATTGTAGTAGAATGGCATACTTAAAAATGTACCTCAATTATATACAAAATTAGAGAACAGTTAATAATAACATACTAAAAATTATGAGATAAATACATGAAAATAATTCCTTTTTATGAACCTTAAATTATTTTTGGAATAATACAAAATATCCACATATTCTCTAGTCTGCTGTGGGTAAAGTGTAAACACAGGCTAAACATGTGTTTCCCTCTGGGCCCCTATCGCCTGTTGCAAGGCTGGTATTATGAAGGCTACTTCAAAACTTACTTCTATTTTAAGCTCTGAAGAGGAATCAGCGTAGAACGAAATATTTTTACAGCAAAATACATTTGTATTTCAAATAAAATATCAGTATTTTATGAATTGACGAGGAGCCTGTATTACACAGTACTTGAAATAATTGATAAAATACAAGTCTCAATTGTGAGGGAAAAAAATTTTTTTTCTCGAAATATTTATTAAAATTTAGTTTTAAAAAGTAAACACAGATTTTTTTTATTGGCAAAAGAAACATTTTTAGAGAAATTTAACAGTTAAAACTGGGGGTTTACCTTCTCCGTAACTCATAATTCTATGGTTTACAGGCTGAAATGACTTTTCATAATTTAATCCCTAGAAAATTTATCTGTATTAGTCTAGTGTAAAGAACGAGCAAGGAGACTCGATCACCAAATTATTGATAACTTTCACTCCCAGCATAAAACGAAATAAATTAATCAACGCTTTACGAGACTTAAATATTGTTAACGACTCGGGAAGTAGGTGGTAAGTGGACTAGACCTGTACAAGAAGGGAGCAATTGAAGAATATAATCTGCTTCATTTGTCTCCGTGGAAGGGAAGCAGGCTTACTTAGAAATCCGTATAGATCCTTCTAGACTTGTCTCTCCACTTCCAGGAAGTTAGGAAAGCATTCGCCAGCGGCCCCCCTCAGTCAGTGATAAGTTAGTCCCCTTTTGTGGCAGTTTCCGCGGCAGATCGCGTGTTCCGAGCGTCGGGGTGGTCGTGGCCTTTGCAGCTTCGGCAACAGCGAAATGAAAAGTGATATTTTTTATAAATATTATTTTTTTGTTGTATTTAATCCCACGTAAATTTTAACAATTCGTAGTGGAAGGAAACAAAATAAAAAATCTAACTGTCCCAGCCCAGACTCGAACCTGGATCTCCTGCTTTCCGGGCCGGTGCGTTTTCCATTTACGCTACCGAGACAAGTCTCATAAGTTATTAAATTCCCCACTAGAGGGTTTAATAATTTATCAGAGTCTAACGAGAGTTAGACTCTCGACACTAGTTTGGGAAATTTAATAACCTATGAGACTTGTCTCGGTAGCGTAAATGGAAAACGCACCGGCCCGGAAAGCAGGAGATCCAGTTTCGAGTCCTAGCTGGGACAGTAAGATTTTTTATTTTGTTCCCTTGCACTAAAAATTGTTAAAAAGTGCTAGTGATTAACAAGTTATCTTGAGGCCTTTTAGTAAATAGGTAAATTTAATTTATTTCTACATATTAATTAATTTATTAGCTTTAAGTAATTTTTATTTTATATTTATTTATATAGCAGTTAGTAAGGACAGTAGATTCTAATGTTAAGGTGTAATTAGTAGGTGAAATTTTTTGTGATAATAAATTGACTTTAATTTATCTCATTTTTGTTAATTATTAGTGTCCCGTAGCCTATAACAGTATATTAATCATATTTGACTGAATTGCTTATTGAACTGAATGCATACATTTTATATTCAAGTCTGTTTTACTGGTTGCATCAGGATACATTGGAGATACATCAAAGTTACCAGGACTTCCAATGGCATTTGCGAGTCTTTTGTGCGATGTAAATTTGGATATAGATCGGTTTGATGGTGTCCCAGGCACTGACTGAATATGCTGCGCTTTTCAAAGAAGCTTCGTTATCTCGATTTCACCCAGGCCAGCGATAGAGGGCGGATTTAGTTTGGAAAGTTCGGATGAGATGAGTTTGAACGGGAGATGGATTTATCTTTTCTTTGTAATCTCACAGTTAGTGTTGAGGACTACCCTCGACAACCTCGAGTTACAATTTTTATTCCATTTGCTCAAATGAGCAATAATGAGTTGCTCAAATAAGTCATTAAATCTATTATTATAATGCAATTATTCATAAACTTGAATGTTAAGATATCAATTCAAACGCGCTATCTATGCTTATCAGCATGAACAATGAGTTTATTAGTGATTCCGGTAGAGCGCGCGGCACCTCCATAATTCACTTGTGCGCCATTTTAAACTCTTATTTTAACCACCCCCATGGTGAACAGAAGTGTCCTATTGCCCCTCACGATTAAGTAACCTGTTACTCTTTTATTTTAATTTTTTTTTTTTTTTTTTTTTGCGGTTTAAGCTATCAAAATTATCCAAATATCAGTTATAATATTTTGCCTCTCGAGATAAATGATTCATGGCTGTCCAAGAAATTACAATATTTGCTGATTTGCACATAGCGGTGAAGCGGAAATCTCCTACCAGACACGATCAGTTTCCTTAGGTGAAATTTACAGGGGTAAGAGCTCTGAACGCTATTTTGTGAAACCAAAGATTTAGACCAAAAATTGTGTTGTGTCTTTTTTTTAAATTCTTGTTCTTGCTTTCTTTTTAAAAAAACAACTTTCTTTGTACGCACTTAAAGTTCGTCCAATTCTCGCAGAGGTTGCTAGAGATATGTCAAATTTCAGAAAGAAATCAACTCATTTCAGTCAATAAATCATTAAATGATGATGAAGGTAAACCCAATTTCGCTGTGCGAGTTAAAATATTTCTTTTGTCAAAAAAAAAACTTTACTGTCCTTACTTACTTAGAATCTATTATTTCGAAAAATATTTTTGGCTCACAATTGAGGCTTTTTATTTTATCACCTCAATTCAGGCTCTTTGTGGATATATAAAATACTGTGATTTTATTTTAAATAAAAATGTATTTTACAGTAACAACATCGCATCCTATTCTGATTCCTCTTCAGGAGCTTAAAATAGAAGTATGTTTTGAAAGAGAGTTTTGAAGTAGTCTAGAAAAAAAAATTATTTAATCCCATGACTTATAAGTAGTATTGATGTAACAGGTCTTGTTCTTCTGATTTCACTCAATAATGAATTAACCTTTCATTATACATTTAACATGCTAAACTTCAGTACGAAAAATAAATAATTTAGAGTTGAAAGACGTAAATTAAAATTTAGGCTACAAGTTACCCCCCTCCCCACCACCTCTTAAGTTTTTATATTATTTTATCAATAAACAACTCTATATTGTTTTTCATTTCTCTAAACTACATATTTCGTGCGCTAGAACGTAAAAAAAAATAAAGCTTTTTTCACGCAGTAGAAATTTCAGATATTGCCACTCTTATTGGTCCGATTTGCTCGAATTTTAGTGAACATCATGTGTGGATAAAATATCGAAATAAATGTTAAAAAAAACCGTCACAAAAACTTCAACCCAATGGAATTCGCTAAAATTATAAACTGTTACAAAATAAGGATTTCACAAAAAGTATAAGAATTGGCCTTTCTGAACTAACTGAGTTAATTCATCCCCGAGTGGTTCGGCATGCGGTTGAAGGCACGATAAGTGGGTTTTGAGGATAAATGAAGAGTCTAGAGAAGAGAGAGAGAGAGAGGAGTTGAGCGATAGCGTTAGAGGGCGTTATGGCGAGGGTGGTTATTCCTGAAGCATCAAGTAGGAAACGAAAGAATTATCTTTGCCCTTTTCAAAAGAACATTACTCGGCAAAAATGAGTGCCTGAGAGTCAGCAGTAACACCCTTCTCGAGTTTTTATAAAACCATTAACTCCTGGCAGAGACGAGTAAATAAATAGGCTTTATGGAGAAGGAATGGCTGGCAGAGTTCGTGATACTAATTACTCTGGGGGGTGGGGGGTGGGAGCGACAATTCTCCAGGACTTTCTAGCTTTTGATATTCTTTCTGAGCTTTAGTTTTCCCTCGGCATGAGCCTCGGGGGTGCATTCTCTCAATTTACATGTGTCCCAACGACACTACAAGCAACAAACTTTATTACGTGTGTCTTAAGATTGTACAAATGGTAGCAGATGGATTACATCCGGGATTCCCTAGCCTCAAAAAGAGCGTTCGAGTCCCAAACTATGTTTAGATAAAATTAAAAGCCTAACACTAAAAAAAAAAATAAAATAATTAAATAAAATAAAACTACAATAGGAGGAACACTGTCCTGAGTACCTAGCCCCCTAGATGAGTACAGAAATCTACATACAGCAAATAAGGGTTGAAAACACACAGTCAACCACAATGAATGAATGAAACCATAAGAAAGTTTAATTTCATAAATCAATTTTCTCTTTTACTAAATTTATTATAAACATAAACATTTATGATTAATTTTCCTTAAGTTTTTTACAGGTTTGAGGATACATAAATTAATAGAGAGAGAGAGAGAGAGAGAGAGAGAGAGAGAGAGAGAGAGAGAGAGAGAGAGAGTTGGGAACCAGAGAGATGTTTGGGGAGTGAAAGAGATAGAGAAATATCATGAATGCTTTAATTATTCCTTTTAAGCTATTACTGAGAATATCAAATAAGTTGGTGTGAGGGACACCCAACGCAAAGGCGGCACTCTTATCGCCAAAGGAGCTTCCCCTTTAATTTTAACTCATAGCATCTCTTTGTCTCACTCGCTCCGGGTAATGCTTTTTTTTTTTGTCAGTCCTTTCTTTTTTTTTAAAAAAAAGAAGAAGATGGAAAACAAAAACAAAAATTGAAATTAAAAAATCCCAACCGCGGAAAAAGAGGTAAAGCCTGTTTAGAATAGAGGAAAAAACCGGACTCGAGCAGACAAGAGAGGGAAAGAGCACGTGGGAAGAGAAAAGGGATCGTTATGAATTATGAAAACAACGAAAGGGGAGAAAGACACCCCTAAGAGATTCGCTTGCTTTTAGCTTGAGATGGCCTTTTCGGGGGCACTGACTACCCCTAACTATCGCTGACCTAATTCTGCCAGAAATCAGGAAAAAATAAATCTCATTCAACACGCATCCCCAACATTTTAAATGAAAGTATTTTCTTTAATAATGATGTTATTTACAAAAAGAAAATAAGTCCCGGTGTACTAATCAACATTAAAAATTAACATCAGTCTATTTTCACCATAAAATAAATTGAAAAGTAAAATCGACCTGATAAATCAAAATCTTAACCTTCCCTAAGTAAGGGCTTGGGTGGGGGCTCGCCGCGAGGGTTTAGCGCTGGTTGGCTGGCGCTTCATCTGGTTCTCTGGGCTACAGTAAGGCCCTAGGCACCGAGGACTATGGATGGAGCAGGTACATGCACAGCCAAGCTTTCCATCAAAATTTACTAAAGCGTGCATTGACAATCAAGAGAGAACTGTCCTGCTTATTTAATAATTTAATTTAATATCGATTTTAAGGTCTGTTTTACGTTAAAAATTTTATAAAATTTAGTAAAACTATTGGATGAATGGAAAATCAACTCTTTGAAATATATATGATGGAGATAACATGAAAGAAGAGCACTTCGTGGAGCTTAAATAACAACATCAGGACATGTAACCTCTAAGTTATTGAATAAATTAACTCTCGAATAAAACCTTTTAAATCAATTTAATATTTAATAAGATAAGGTACTTTGCAATGGTATAATCTAAAAATATTTTAAATTTTATCAAAATTGTTCTGTATTTTTTTCAATTTATATGATTTTACTACAGTAATTAGGAAAGAAAGCTGTAAAACAGAAAACGCAGGCTATTAAATTTGGTTGGACTCAGCCTGTCATCAACACATACCAACTATTTATCGGACAACCGTTGGGGTCACGAAAAAATTATTTATGACAATAAAGATCGAGTTATTTAACTACCTGGCTGTTAGGCCGGGAAATTCTTGAATTTTCAACCCCTCTATAGTTGATGTATAAATTTCGAAATTTTGAAAGAAGGTTATGATTTTCATTTTTCAGTTCGATTTCATTATTCAGTTTATTTTATGGTCAAAATACAATTATAGTAAAAACGATAAGAATTAAAAAAAAAAGATTAATATAATAAATAAATAAATAAATAAAGTATTTCCATCATAATAAATCATGTAAGGCGAAAATGAAAAAGTTTTCACTCTATGTTTTCCAATAACAAATCAGAGTGGGCAGAGAAAGGGTGCAACTGGTTTACCTTAAACTCAAATTTGAAATATAATGATCTTAAACAATAGAAAGAGTGGAGTAAACACACACACACACACAATATCCATTATATATTATTTTTCTCGTCCAGTAGTCGAATATGAAAAAACATTGAAAATAATTTCAATAAATATAAATATGTCATGAGAACAAAGACAATTGGGGTACATTCCTTAAGAATTCGCTAAAACAAACCTTTTAGAGGTGAAAGAGGTGAATGATATTTTAATGGTGTGTTTATTGTTGTCACACTGTAGGTGTGTGTGATCGGCACACCATCCTTCCCGCTAGATTTTATACCATTCTATTATGAATGGCACCCAGAAGCATCCCAGCAACCAATTGGGTCATTAGCACTAACTGAACACTGAAAACAAATCAGGAAGAACTCACTAAAAACGAACTGACCCCTGGCCCAGGAGTCCACAAGAGGTTGAACATTAACTCTTACCAAAACATAACAGACGTTGTAACAATACACCAATGGAATATGAGCCATGTGAGGGCAACAGGTGAGCACATCTGTTTCTGAAACTAATTTGCAATCTCGTCGGAAACTAATTTCTGACTTCTCATTATATTAACATGAGAGCAATAGGTTGTTAAATTGTGTTATATTTCGGGAACAATATTTAAGTTTATCACACATATGTTACATTTTCGAAAATTTAGTGGTTCTTCAAAAAAATTAAATAAGGCTTTACATATTATTTTTTCTACTCATTATAATTGTGATTGTTTGACTCATATAACCTATTCCTATTCAATTTCTAGGGTTTTGTTGCTTGGGGATACAGTTTTGTTCAATATGGCCCAGATATGTTAAAGTGTTCATTTCAAGTGCAGACTAAATAAAACAATATGAGAATGCGTCCTAAAATTTCACCACTAACGGGGGAAAATAGTCTTTTGTTCGTTTTGAATATACTTCAAATGTAAGTAAGTCCCAAAATACGTATATACGTATATGTGTGTGTGTATATATATATATATATANTTTAAAATCCATACGTTACATACATACACACATCCTATTTTATGTATATAGATTCATAATTTTCTCTAATCTGTGCCCATCTTTATTAAAAGTGTTCGCAACTCCTGCATAATGAAATTTGTTTTAAATATATTTTCCTTCTTATTTTTAAAAGAATAATTACATTAATCAGGAACAGATGGGATAGGGATACACTGCACTCTCTATAACATCTCTTATTGATTACTGTACATCGCAGTATATACTATATGAAAGTGAGTATATACTGCATATATACAGTACATACTATATGAAAGTGAGTGCTTCATTTTCTGTATATACTCTCTATATAATTATGTGAAAAGAATACTGTCTCATATTGAAGTTTTCTAGGAAAGCAAATTAAAAAAAAAGTATAATTGTAAAACTGTAAAATGGAGAATATCAAGCCATGCATTTATAAGATACTCAAATCTTCTTTCTCAGGAAACGAAAAATATTATATATTATAACTTATTGTCTTTTCAGATCCCAGGGTCAACAATTTTTAAATGAAACAAATTATATGGTAGGAGGGTACGTTGGCCGTCGAGTATTATGCTGGAGAAAATAGCCAGTTATTTTATAATAAAATATTTACCCAACAATTTTGGACTATTTTATTTTTCTTACCCTGGCCGAAACCCTGACTAATTTTTCCAGCAATAAACAAACTAACTTCAGTAAGAACCTTTATTCAGGAAACCTATCGGGATAATTTATTCTCAAATATATAATATAGTTTTTCTCTAATTAATAATAGTTAGTCAAATGAATAATCATTTAAGGGTATATATATTGCTGTTATGGGGTGAGTGAAAGGGATTTGAAAGGAAGAACAAGTTGAAAGACTCCGTAACGCAGGAGCTGGGCAATCTCGGCAGATTTCCCCATGATTCGTTAGAAACGGACATGGTTGAAAGTAAACGAGGAATCTTAATTTACACACAGGAGAGATCAATGGGTGTAAACGAAATGACCACTGAACCATACTCTTAAGGTGATTTTTGTTGGGGTTCGGTCAAGGTCCTCTCTCGCCTTCCTGATAGCCCTGAAGATGGCTGAAGATGTAAGCCGAAACGTTGGCAGATAATCTTTAAAAAAATACACATTTATTAAATTGGTATTTTTTTGGATCTACCTTGACCGGACCCCAACTAAAAGCATCTAAGAATAATGTCTACGGTCAAAAAACTCTCATTTTAAACATACTCTTTAGGTTTCTAGCCAGAAGAAAGAGCGGGATAAGCTCTTCGCACATCGCAGTTAAGTCGTGGATCTCTTGAAACAGTCCAGGAATTGAAAAATAATCATTAATTTGAATCGTACCAGGAGTCAGAAGACAAATCTCACAAAAATCCCTGAACGATTCAAACTAGTAATGAAATGTGACATTACTTTACCATAATTATCATCATGATTTGAAAAATAATCAAAAATAACACACCACCAGCCAGCTCTCGTGTATTACATATATTTACCCGATGATTATCTAAAGCGAAACATTAAAATAATTTAATTCATAAAATTGAGATTTTTGGGGGGACACAAGGCCTTTTCATTATACCCAAATTTCCATTATCATTATCAACAGTCTCAAACCGAGAAATATTATAAGATTTTTGAAACCGTTTAATGAATTCCTTAATGTCTGAAATCGGTAAGAGGGGGGGAGAGGGAGCCAATATTGAAATATCTCCATTATCATTAGCTTTAAAAAAAAACCATTTTGAATAAAAATTGAGGTAAAATTTAATTGTATAACATTTTTGTTTAATACATTTTTTTTTAAACGCAGATTAAGAAATATAAGAATGTTCACGTTAGCTTCCACGGTCCTCGGACATATTTACCAATACTTCTTCCGGGTTCAACCGTGTCTTAGAGTTTTTAGGTGTCAAGCTTTCGCACATCGTGTGATGGCTTCTTCAGGGCTGATTGGAGAATGAATTCCTCATTCTCCATTAATGACGAAGACGAGGGTTGAACCCGGAAGAAGTATTGGTATATATAAGAATATTTTTTTATTGTTTGGCGGGATACTAATTTTTAAAATGCAGAAACCCCAAATAACGGTATTTAGGTTTTAAATTTATAGATTTTCAGTTGAAATAAGATAAGAGAAAAAGGGGTTTAGAGAAAAACCAAAATTTATAATCTTATTAATACTCTATTTAAGCGAGAGAAAAAAAAGTTTAAAATAAGTGTAAAAANGTAATGATATATATATATATATATATATATATATATATATATATATATATGTATATACATTATATTCTATAATATTGTTACGACAAACACATATTAAGAAAGAAATTTACTAATGTTTTTACATTGGTTCGGCGCTTCCTCCACTCATTTCTCCCAAACCCTCCAGAACCATACTTAGTTAATTTTATAAATATTAATTTAGTTGTGGTTTATTATTCCACGTAAATTTTAAACAATTAATGAGAGAGAATAGAATAAAAAATCTATCTGTCCCAGCCTGGACTCGAACCTGAATCTCCTGCTTGTCAGTCCCGGAGGTGCAAATGGTACCATACTGGCCCGGAAAGCAGGGGATCCAGGTTCGAGTCCGAGCTGGGACAGATAGCTTTTTATTTTATTCTCTCTCCTACTTGGTTACCTTATCTATTCTCATAAAATTACACATTTACTCTTATTTATATCCATTTTTAATGAAACATGGGAAATCTGATTAGGCGACACAGTTCCTGCGTGGTGGACTTTACAATAATAGGGATTTTTTTTTTTTTAAATTCCGAAGTTCCAGAAATAGATGGCTCTCCGCCGTTAATCCCTGCCCTCTCTGTCGAATGATAAAACTGGTGGCATCGCGTTGATTAATCATACCATCCGTCAAATTTGGCTACGCGCTCCACAAGACAGATTGACATGCATTAATCAGTATGTGTACTAGCATTCGGTCTGACATTCAGTTTTGCGAATTAATTTTCAGGAAATCAGGGGGGGGGGGGGGTGAAGAAAGCATTCAATGTATGGGAAAAACTGATATAATACATTTTTCCTTAATTTAGACATTAAAATATTTATGTAGGAATAGTTTAAAATTTGTTATTTTGTAAATTTTTACTAAGAAGAATACAAGTACATAAATTACTTAGAATCAAATAACTTGCTAAATTTTATTATTATTCAGAAAATATTAATATTCATTTATTAGTCTGTACGTGTCTAGCGTTCGTAATTTTTAAAATATAGAAACCGAACTCGGCAATTATGTTTTGTTTTTTTTAGTAACCATTCGTGATTTGCTTTATTATTCAAGACATAAAAAAGTCGTCATTCAAGAATAGAATATGATCTAAGCGTAAAAGTGTGTAAAATTGTCTAGAATTTTACAAGTAGTAGTAGTAGTAGATTGTAGGGCAATCAACTTCTTGGTTATTACGCCCTATAAACATCCCCTAATATGTCCACTATAAATCAGTTAATAAAATACAGGAATCAGGATTTTTTATTTATTTCAATATTATTATATATTTAATAAATTATAATAAATAAATTATTATTAACTAAAATAATAAATAATATCTCATTCTTTAATTTAGATTTTCCGGGCTATACCTGCTTTTTAAAAAAAGTTTAACAGCCCATCCACTGTAGAGGGGTTGTTCCCAAGGCACTCTGCCATATTTCTTCCAATGCCTTCTCTAGTGAAGTAATTCTGATAAACTGGGCAAACCTCTATGATGTGCTGGATTGTTAGGTGAACTTGGCAGGTATTACACTTAGGCGGCAGATCTTTGTTAATTAGGTGTATATGAGTAAGGTTCGTGTGACCTATCCGCATACGGGTCAGTATTACCTCTTCTCTTCTATTCCCACGGATGGAGGTGTTCCATTCTTTTGTGG
>KZ807176.1:332557-356292 GCA_000696205.2 Oncopeltus fasciatus | reverse complement strand
GACCAAACCCCAACAAAAATCATCTAATAATAATATCTAAGGTCAAAAAAACTCTCCATTTGATAATATAATATATTTTAGTAAAAAAATAAAAATAAAATAAAATTAAGAACAAGAAAAAATAGAAGTGGAGTATCTATGGTCCTAGTGGTCTAGGTGTGAATGTGGAAGGTGGTTACCCTTCAGTAAGGTTACGGCGCTAGCCCCCTTAAGCCGAGTTAAGAAAGGCCTGGACAGAGGTCCTGGACAGCTTGATCCTTCTCCAGACCGAGTGTGTCTGGAACCGACTCCAGGAATACAAATCGTGTGCACCAGGGAGCTCGTTCGGAATTAAACATGTCTGCCGATTCCTTTTGTAGTCATCCACACGGACAATCTTTTTTTCTTTTTTCTTTTCTATTTTTTTTTGTTCGTTTGACTGCGCCTGTGTGAGAGAGGTAGGACTTGACCAGGCAATAAAAGCAACTCTCAAACATCTGTTCAATTTCGTTTAACAGAAGAGGGACGATTTATTCTCCTTTGATATGCCTCCTACCTAATCATACATTGTAAACAACTTAATTATACGCAGTAAACAAGATGATAATATGCACTCTATTATACGTATATTATCATTAATATATTCATTATAAAGAAGTCTCATGTAATATATTATATCTTAAAATTTGCGATAAATAACACCTGATTGTTATTATTATATATTATTATAGTTAACACCTGATCTATTAATACACCGAGCAACTATGACTTCAGTTAGACAAACAATGTTATGTTTGTTATAGTAACTTCAGTCAGATACATATTATCGCAAAATATTATAAAAACTTATGCTGGAGTATTTAGTCAGGGTTTTGGCCAGGATCAGTAAAATAAAATACTATAAAAATTTTGGGTAATTATTTTATTATAGCCGAAGTTTCGACTTAACTTTTATATCATCATCAGGACGATAGTGATGTCTGGAGAGATCTCCGAGGGACGGTTATGGTCTAATCTCAGAGAGCAGAGCTAAACCGACAGGTTAGCTCAGAAAGAAACAGTTCAGCTCTGCTCTCTGAGATTAGACCATAACCTTCCATCGGAGATCTCTCGAGACATAAATATCGCCCTGATGATGACTTACAAGTTAAGTAGAAATTTTGTAATGTCCCACCACTTCAGATCCCGGTAAATAGAGTGAATAATGGGAGCTAAGTACTTCATCCCTCTGGCTCGAGGGAGCCAATGGGAGTGCAAGGAAAGCTCCTTAGTTTTATTACCTCAGAGAAGATTCCCCTTTTAATCTCCGACTAAGGCATTAGCATTTGAAAGTAAGTCCTTTCGACTGGGAAATTCCAAGTACCAATTAATATTTAAAATGGCCTTTAAAATATATTTCATCTCACCTAATAAATTACAATTAGTAAACAATCATTTTTAGTTTTTATAGTTTATCTGGGACAAAATATAATCTTTTAATCGATGAATTTTTCAATTTGTTTACTGGTTTTTTATGGATAGTTTTAGATAGAAATGAGAAAGTAAGAATTGTAGAAAGTATGGTCAGTCTATAGCATAGTCATACATAAAACTATATTTTTCTACTTGTAAATGACATAAGTACAAAAGTGTAGTTAGTACATAGAAAATATCCCAAAAGTAAATTAAATACACATTAGGGAGACAGGTTCCCCCTGACAGGCCCTCCCGGGAGCTTTTGAAGCGCTAGGTGTTTGTGAGCCAGGAGTGCAGAAGGGGGAGGGGGGCTAAAATAAATAAAAATGCTTTCGCCCGGGGCGGAAATCGAGCCGAGAGCTAGTCGTTAGACCATGTCCCGAAACAGTTTTCACTGTCGGCCTCCACGCGACATGGCCAGATATTTCCTTTGCCACCCCCTCACCCCTCACCCCCTCGGCCGATCTCTTCCCCCACTTTACTTCTACACCCCATAATGGTCAGAGATACAAAAAAAAAAAAAAAAACCCTTTCCAGAACATGTATTATATACTCAATTTTAGCGGATTTCCCGTAAGGGGATGAAGCTCTTCACGTCGGCTTAATGGCGTAACGTTGGAAAAAATTTTTACATTGGTCTTACATTGAAGAAGCTAAAAATTATATCTATTGAAAATTATAAATATTTATAAATGTCTGTAAGTAATCTAGTGCCCATTATTAAATTATTTAAATATAGAGACTTAATTTGGTCTTTAATAATTTTTTTCCAAAACATTGCTTAAAAAAATGCCAAATTTAATAATCAACACGTTTTACTGTTGGAAATATGAGGGTGGAATGGATATAGAATATAATAGAGTGAAATTTGATTTTCAAATATTTTTTTCTAAATTTTTTAAAATAAAATTCCATTTTGAGAAAAATATTTAAGAATGTAATATCGAATATAGGTCTGCTTCTCCTATTTAAAAAAAATAAAACCAGATTAAGTATTTAGGCCATTTATTACAAATAATTTAAAAATTCATTTTTGATGAAAATGAAAAAAAAAATTTTATTTCTTGGAGAGAGGGAATGGAACTTTTGACCAAGAGTAAAATTTATAATCGTGACTTCTTCGTTTGTAATTGAGTAACAAAAACGTTCATATAACAGAATAGGTTTATAAGCTATTTTTCAAAAGTTTATGTTCTGTAAAATTGTTACGAAAACGTTTAATAAAGTTGATATTTAAAAATAAACCTAAGATGGATGAGCAAATCTCTCTCTCTGACCATATTCTTATATGATATAACTAGCGGACCCGGCATACTTCGTTTTGCCAAAAAACATTTTTTTTTTAGGGCGTTGCTGGCCCTAAGCAAACATTAGTGTTGTATTATCACACAATTTAAATAGATCTTTTAACGAAATTTACGGCCTTCAAATAAAAATTCATGGAATAACTATCATAAAGTTTTTTCACAGAATAATTTACATATGGTGTAGATATGAGCTCAATCAAAAAAGAAACATGTATTTAAGGCAAATTGGAAATTATATTTATTTATTACTTCAATAGTGTCACCCGCCTGAATATTCTGAGGATTCCCTGAAAATTTCATCACTATCGGCCCAGCCGTTTTAAAATCCATACGTTACATACATACACACATCCTATTTTATGTATATAGATTCATAATTTTCTCTAATCTGTGCCCATCTTTATTAAAAGTGTTCGCAACTCCTGCATAATGAAATTTGTTTTAAATATATTTTCCTTCTTATTTTTAAAAGAATAATTATTAAATTACGAACAAATAAAATTATTGAAAATAAATAAGAAAAATAAATATATCAGACAGAAACTGCGTAAACAAAGAAAATTGTCCACGTTTCATTAGACTGACTTACACAAGAGAAAATAACTGATGTTGACAAATGATCCTTAAAATAAATGATCCTTAAAGCTGAAAAGGACAATGAGAAATAGCTTAATGCTGTTGAGACAGGAAGACTATTGGTGGAAGAAGCTTTTAACCCTCTTACATACATTCTTAAATATTTTACTTATTGTGGGCCGTCTAAAAAAGTTTTGTAGACTGTTAAATGTTCAAGAATTACTGCTACTAGAATTAGAATTAGAATTAGAAGAAACTAATTTTAATTAATTAAATTTGTAATTTAGGTTAATAAAAATAATAATAAATGAATAGGGAAAAATATTGAATACATTTCTTCATGGAGAAAGTAAAATAAATTCGGATATTAATACTACTTCTTTGAAATGAAAATAAATAATCCTCGTCTCCGCAAAGCTTCCGTTATCTCCACCTGTTATCAACCTCTTGTTATCTCATCTCTCCACCTTCTTCTCTGCTCCTCTCAGCAATCCACTTCTTGCATTCTCTACTTCAACGTGGTCCTCTCACGACCTAGTCCAAGGTGGCTGTTCATCACCATTCCAGCCTGCGTTCTGCTTCATGGAGTCTTCGGGTTTACACCATTATGCTTTCTCTGGTGTTCCGATCCTACCCTCTTCTATCTCACATCCATACAATACTTTCATATATTATTATTTGAACTTGCTTCTCCTATGTATATATAATCTGTGAAGAATATACGTTTTTCAATAGTCATATTATTGTTTCAGTTAGAACATCTTGTAATACCACGAAGGAAATTAGCTAAAGTAAACTCCAATATTTTATACCTTCAGTATTTTAAAAAATTCTTAAGAAAAAGGAAATTATCTCATGCGATAATAATTAAAATGTAAAGCTTTATTACTTACGAAACCAATATAAAAATGGAACTCATTTTCAAATTATGTCTTAAAATAAAACCAATCTGGCGGGTTTCTTCATTTTATCCTTTCATCCTGAAGGTCCTTTGAAGTTTCCGAAAAATCTCTCTTTACCAGCAAGAGTCAATATTTGCCATCCTGAGTTGATTAAAATCGATATAGTAATTAATAGCTCTTTTCAATTCGAAAACATTTATTCAGGAGTAAATACATCCTCTTTTCACTTACAGTTTATATATAAATTGTATATTCATTTAAAAACTGCTAACCAATAAAATCATACAACATTATAGCACGTTCAAAAATTTCAAAACAAGTAGTGAAGATTAATTCCAGTTATAAATTTGAAACTGACTTTTGCTGGCCCTTAAACAAATTCCAAGATTCAAATACTATGCAAACATGTTGATCAAATTTAAAAAATAAAAAGAAATTTAAGCGGAGTTTCACCTCTTTAAAAAATTTTAAGTATTCGATTGGAAGCATTGCAATATAGTTATATTAGAAAAGTCGCCTATTTTCTAAAGAATCATGGAGACAAAATTTGTATTTGGGCTTCTTTTTTAGAAGACGTTCGAGAGAAATTTGGAGGAAGGCCGAATTGAATAATTATTAAAATATTTTTAGTCATCGGTCTATGAAAAAATAGTACAATATTATAGAATTCACTCTTATTTATGTTCATCTGTATCTTATAAAATCTTATGTAAAACAAAGGAAATCTGCGGATTTTTCTCTTCCTCAGATTATTCTCAATCAATCATATCTATTGATTCCTGTCAAATTCTATTTAATTCCTTTTTTTTGTTTACTATAATTCAACTTTTAATGTTTTCCCTTTGGCTTAAATAGACAGCATGGAAACGGAATGTTTATGTAACAGTCATTGGTTAAACGCATCATATGGCATACAAAGTTTCCTTTGAAATTGGCAGCCGAAATATGTAGACATTGATAGAACACAAACATGCACAATTGATAATTTATAAATTAAGAATTTTTTATATCTTATTTGACAAATATATGAAATGTAAAATATTGAAATTTTTATGAATTCCTAGAAATTGATTGCGGTAACAACTTATTATAGAATATTTCGGCTGATTCTCATACAGACTGCTTATTTTTTAATGACTTCTAGAAAACTAGAAATTTTTCAGACATATATATATATATATATGTATATATATCTTTGTTGTNCTTATATATGTATATATATCTTTTTAGTTAGGGAGATTCAATTTATTTACACTCGTGTTTGAATTCTCCGTGACAACTACATGAGTTCTATAGATTAGACAACTCACTAAATCTCTCTTACTAACTAAGATTAAGACTAAATCCTCTAGTCTAGCTAAAAGAGCCATTGTCTATTAGTCTCTATCCACAGAGCCCATTCTGTACTGGTTACTTTGGTAACTTGGTCTAGGACAGATCAAATACCCTCCTTTATTTTCTATTCCGAAGTCGAAAAACTCCTCTACTGTAGCGAAGCCATTCCCAGTGCGCACTATTTCCTCCAGGGTAGGATCATATTTTCATAGCACCTAGTACGGTACAGTTGAATTCTTGCTTTGTCATACTCCAGGCACCCGAAGAGAACGCGTGGAGAATTTCCTCAACGGCACCACAGGTTCTCAAAGTTTTCAATTCAATGTAATCTTCATCCATTGGAACTGGGATTGACAGGCAATAGCCGAAAAATACCTCTTTGTGACAGTTCCATTTAGAATTTTGATCCAACTTTCCTCCAATGCTGCCATTACGTATTTGTTATGGGACTTTTTGAATTGCACTAGCGAGATGTCCTCCCGCTGTTTTTGTTCTTGAAGTCTCTTAATTTCATCGCCGTTTCCGGTGGTGGTGGCGGCTCTCCCATAGCTATAGAGCGCTTTACCAAATGGGCGTCCAACCCAACTCCTGGAGTTGTTGACAGTGAAGAATCAAAGGACCAAGTTCGGTAGGTCGTAGTCAACCTTTGCAACGAAAGCCTCTCCAATTTCTGCAGTCTCCTCCTCCGACACAAGTGGAGGCTCTGTACCCACGCCGCGACGGTTCTCACGGCATATGGCTGGTAGACTGTTCTTGAATACTTCAAGACTAGTCCCCATCTGCCCGGGGGAAGTCTCGTGAAAATAGAGTCCAATTAAAACGGTCCCCAAGCCTTGTGATATGAGGACTTTGGGGTTATAGCAACCCACAGACAAACGATTTCCACGGGGAATTCAATGAACTTACCATTTTTTAAAATAATTTTTTATAAATCTCGTCATTGAGACTTTATGAGATTCACCAGTAGCCAGTAGTTAATTGAACAACTCCAACAAGTCTCCTAACTGATGATCTCAGATGGATAGTAATGTATTAATTAGGAAACTACTTACCGGTAGGTAATAATTCAATGGATCCCTAGCCTTCTAAATACATAAAATAAATGACTAATGTATTCTAAGTATTCTCGCGTGACTTTAACCACGTCTCGTGAGTGAATAAGTCCGCCACCCCGGTGCTACATAATTAGTTAGAGTAAGAGACGTCATCATTGCTTGGAGGGTTGGGATTCAGAAATGACTCGCTTATGAGTTCCAGACTTTATGTATTCCCCTGAGAGGATCAAAATTGAAATTTTGATAATGCATTTTGTCAAATCCTTCAAAAGCATAGTGTACTTAGCAGAATTTACATGATTCATTAAGAGAGACATAAATAAGTGTTTATAACCTCTTTTGATCTTTTTTTTTTTTTTTTTTTGCTGGGTTATCCTCCCTTGCAACCACTAAGGGTCATTGGAGGGAGGGGCTATCTACAGGTTGCCACCCCATTCTAAACACCCATGGCTCAGGACAAGCTTCTATATTATAAATAAAAGATTGACCTGGGCGGGATTTGAACCCGCGGCGTCAGGATTGCGAGACCCGTACGGATCCCCTGAGCTATCCCGGCGCCCCTCTTTTGATCTTACAAGTCAGAGTTAGCGTTAAAGATGAAATCACTAAGACTGACATAAATTAGAACCTCCATAATAGAATCAAAGAGGTTTTTAGTAGATTCTACTAGAAAATAATCTATGGATATTGACTTAAATAATCAAAATTATAATCTCACACGAAATTTGAATTTTTGACATTTTAGGACCAAAAATTAATTTTAATGAAGTCCATCACTGCATAATCTAATAAGATTTTTTATGTTCCAATAAAGTTTATGTATTAAAGTTTATAAAATAGTAAAACTTTAATTTAAAGAATTTTATTTTCAATCTGTAGAGAACAATTAGTATATAAATACTAATTTTATTTGTGGTTTGTAATCCCACGTAAATTTAAATCAATTAATGCAAGGGAATAGAAGTTAAATTTTGTATTACATTTCCTCATTAATTTATTTATATTAGTATATAAGGTATGACAACTAAACCTCGAACTAAACTGGCCGAAAGGTAAGAGTGGAGGGGGGGGTGAATTTTCACCTACTGTTTTGAGTGGGTAAACTTATTTTCTGACAAGCGTTTTCATAAAGAATATATAGAACAAAAACATTAGAAAATTATATTTTACACCTACTATGGTCTTCAAAAATAATTCGTAACTCAAATAACAAGAAAAGTATTACGATTATAAATATTCATCTCCCTGAAAATTCCTCTGACCCTCGTACGATTTAAACAAAAATGAATTCTTTTAATAGTTTTAATAAAAAGCATTAAAAAAAAATCCATTAATTCAGGTTGTTATAGTGCTTGAAATAATCCTGATTCCTGTATTTTATTAACTGATTTATAGTGGACATATTAGGGGGTGTTCACGTAGGCTTCGTCGGTCCAACCCGGAAGATGAAATGGTAAATATATTAGGGGGTGTTTATAGGGCGTAATAACCTAAAAGTTGATTGCCCTACTACTACTACTAAAAAGCATAATCACCGAAATCGATTTCTACGTCTAAAAATAAGAAGGCCACACTCGAAATTGCACTCTTGATAGGCGTTTGGTGTTTTTTTTTGTTTTTTAAAGGATATAGAATATAAATGAGATAAAAGTAATATTTTATACCTATTCTGTTCTAAACGAGAAAAAGAAGATACTACAATTAGATATTCGGACGATTTCAATCATTAAGGAACTAATTTATCAGTGTGCCAAAGAAAACATATTTGGTTTCTTTATTTTATTCTAACAAACATTTTGAGATTGCATTTGTAGAAATGCAAACCGGATGGTTTGATTCCTAAGGTTCTCTTAACTCGGTTTTTCTAGTTACTCTTTTAAGTCTGTGACGAAACGGTGATGTGTCAGGTTTTTACGAAAGATTTATAGGTTGCCTCCTTGAAAAACAAATCACCCATCAACAACACATGGATGCACTAATTATTCAAATTATTATTATTTTTATATTAATCTAAATCCATTTTAAATAATTTCAATATTTTTCTAATGATTCAAATTAAGGGGAAATGTCCTGTTAACAACACTCTGGTCTGGGGTCTTTTCATATTCCTTTGAAGTACCATAGATATCAGTCTTAATTCCTTCTCTTGCTTGGTCTTAATTCCTCTTCTTTGATCTGCCGAGAGATCATTCCATGATTATGCAATCAGTTCATCTGTCGTCTTATATGTGGCATTACTTGCGCTCAGCAGTAATTTATCCTTGCACCACTGTAGGTATTATATAATTATTGTTAACTAAAAATACATATCATATCCTTCTTGTAACAATTATCGCTGTATTTAGTTCCCACATTATATTTCAATTTTCTTCTGTCTATTCTTATACCTTACATATATGTATAATATTCTAACTTAAATCTTAAATTTAAACTCTCATTTACATATGTTATTTTAAATCGAAGCCTAAGAACCAATAAATTAAATAATGTCCAATTTTTGTAGTTTTATGTTTTGGACAGCCTTCATGGAGGGCTATTCGAAGAGGAAATATTGATAGAAATACAGTTTTTAATAACCTCTGACCGATAAGGAAGTAGTCCACCAATAATTATTTGACACCTGGCAGATTTCGCCCAATTTGTTGTTGAACATCGAAGCTAATCCCCCACCCCCCTTCCACCGTACCAAAACTGGGATAAGCTTCTCGTGAGAACTTGTGCCGGCTCGAGGAAACAGCTGTGTCCCCTCCAACTAATTTCATTAACTTATTTCGAATTCAAGTTGTCCCCAGATTTATACGCTCACTACTCGTCCCACAGGTCCAAATCACTTCAATGATTTTTACCTCCTTGCACCTATCGAATGTACGGGAGATTCAAATTCCCCTCCAGCCAGCCGGATATCACATGGTTGTATCTTGACAGTTTTGGTATCCTGGCAGGAATGTTGGATAAAAATAAATTTATCAATTCACTAATCCTGTATTTCAAAAGCTAAAAATAAGGTTCGCCTAAAATTAGATTTATATTCTCTTCGCTTTACACCGCTTATGCTGGATCTCTCACTAATGGTCTATGACCAAGAGTACAGAGTGGCAAGTATGAAATTCACATATATTTTTGCATATCTCGCTAATGTTCTTCTAAAAGGGGTTATCCATATTATAATATATCCTGGAATATCGGATATTTTCAGCTTATTCGTTTATGAGTGAAAATAATTAAAAAAATGTATTCCACAGCTCGGACGTACGAAATCTCTGCGGCCTATTGTGTATTTTGTACGGTTCTTGCAGTTTCCGCTGCCAGAATATTTACGAAGGCGGTCTGAAAAACTTTTTTTTTTCCCCTGACGAGTATTTCTAGGATTCCATTAAAACTTGCCTTCCATTACCGAGGTTCGGCTACTGAAACTTGCAGAGTGCCTCTCACTAATTCAATGCCTTCAGCAGAGTCATCTTTGATTATTTGTGTGTGTTTTTTTAGCTCAGAAAATTGCGAACGAGGTATATCAGCGGTAGTCAGCGGGTACATAGTTTTCCTGATAATTACCTGTTT
Organism: Oncopeltus fasciatus; assembly: GCA_000696205.2. Lineage (NCBI taxonomy): Eukaryota > Metazoa > Arthropoda > Insecta > Hemiptera > Lygaeidae > Oncopeltus > Oncopeltus fasciatus. The sequence continues at coordinate 346,125 of KZ807176.1, read as the reverse complement.
TTTTACGAATATCAATGTTAGTTTTTTTTTTTTTTTAAGTGCTTGATCACACTTTGGTGAGTACTAGGTGAATTAAAACACACAGTACACAGAAACTGATGTTCAATAGCCGAAATAAACAAGAACAGAACAAACTATTTGAAGAAATTTGGCTATTTTTTTAGTATTTTTTTAAGAGTATTTCCAAGAAAATAACGAATTTTCCCTCATGTGAATTTAATTTTCCACATGGTTTTCGAGTCAAATTTCCTTATGATCATTTTAATTGAATTAATTTATGTCTTTTTTTTTTAAACACACTTTTAGCCACTTAGGGTCATGGAGGGAAGGACTAGTAACAGGTTTCCATCCCATTCAAAACACCCATTTTATTAATATTTTTTTATTAAAATGACACGACTTTGGAGAGCTTGTGCAGGTCTTCACTGATACTATTTAAGGGAAGCTAAAAAAATGATATTATAAAAACATATTATATATATATATATATATATACATGTATTTACTTTCTAACTTACTTATTTATTAATTAAAGATCCAGCGTTTGCTATTTTAAAATAAAGACAGCAAACTCAGTATTAGATCGGATGAGTTTATCGATGTATGAAATCCCATTAGAGGAAGGGAAATTTAGATGAATACAAAATTAAAAAATCTTCCATGACATTAATTAATGTAATAGATACGATAAAAAAAATTACAGAGCAGGATAAGTGTAAAATTTAATTTCATGATCTTACAATACTGTAATAACAAACACATATTAAAAAAAATATTTCAGAATGAAACGCAGAGGGTTTGGCGAGCTTACATACTTTTTAAATGTATAAATAAACTTTAGTACTAAGGTTTTCCTCCTGTACATCATTGAATAAAGTCATGTTTGACCTAATTAGGATGAGTGGAAAATAGGGGGAGGGGTTGTTTAGACGTAAATTTATAATCGTAATATCTTGTTAAAACTACCGTTACGAAAAATTTTATTAAACATGCTAGGAGTAAAATTTAATTTTGATGCAATAATTTTATATTACATTATTTTCGCAAAACTATTGCCTATTACGGTAGATATTTAAGTAACATTGAGATTGAAGACTACCCCCACTATTCCCACCCACGATTCGAAAATCAGCCACAAAAGTCCACAAGTTGTAAGTCATTTACACTTATATAAGAAAATCAGTATAAGATGCTCTTGTAAGCCGGACTTTTTAAAGTAATATGCGTTTTTCGCATACACAGTTTCGAACACTTACTTTCCCACACAAACACACACAGTCGCAAACACAAATTTTGAAACACAATTGTAGCTTTTCTCAAATTAAATCACATAATCATTGTAAAATGTTTTCTATATTAGCGTCATAGTATATGGTAATATCCATACGGAGAATCAGCTTTTGGAAAATAGTTCATCACTCAGGGGCTGCGTAAACTAAGCTATTTCTTCTATCATACCTTCTATTCTCCGTCTTCATTGGTTTCTGTACACCATCTCCCGTTGGCGAGCGCTTTCGGACATTGTCCATCCTTGTGGTATGGATACATGTGTTCACTGTCACTGTCTGTATTCAGTTGAAGATGGACAATGTCCGAAAGCGCTCGCCAACAGAAGATGGTTTGCAGAAACCATTGCAGACGGATAATAGAAGGTATGAGAGTTCTATATTCATTGGTGGTAGAAATAATAATAACCCTTTATTTCTTCTATATTCAAAGTTCTCCTGAAATATATCTAAAGAATATATTCCATTTAGCTTTCAGGTAATCCGGAAAATATTTTATTACATTTTTTTATTATTAAACATATAAAATATCAATAAGCAAATATATTGAGTTAAATAGCACCTTACTAAATACCACACCCGCTGTAACAAAAGACTTTTCGAAATCGCTAGACACTTTAGGTAATCCCCACTCGGATTTGACCGTTTTCGCACAACATTAAAACCAACCCTTTAGTTTACATTGAATAGCAGCAGTCAGAAAAAAACAACCAATTGAGGCTTCTTGGCCGTTAAATTAAAATTTACGGTCAGACTAAACCTCTACCAATCTATACTTCTTGATTACTCTAAAAGTTAGGTAAAAAATTGAACCTCCTACATCAAAAACCGCACTACATTCGCACTTAACAATTTGGTTATCACTTACTTCTCTTGGTCGTGAGTATGTGTGTGCGTGTGTAGACAGATAGATATAATTATACGAATGGTAGGTATATGATCAGACAGTGGTTGAGAAAGTGGACAAGAATGTTCGGCTTAGGGAGGGCAGACTACAGCCGATAGCGCTCGCAATTAGGACGCGGAAGACAGCCAATGACCCACACAAGTATTTTGAAGATAATTATTGAACAACCTCAATAACTATATTCATCTCCCACACCCAACCGCCTACACACACACTCACACATAAATGGGTATATATATATAATATTCATCACCATATAATATTATAAGTATAAGTATACTTATCTAAAAAAGATAATAGAGAGTGATGCAGGATTTGTAGATGTAGGACCAGTGTTAGAAGAAATAAAATAGTCTATAAGGATTATTGTGATATTTCAAGTTTGAGAATAGGATAATGTCTGTCAACTTGTGAGAATGAGTTCAGATTTTTTTTTTTTTTTTTTTTTTTTTTTTTTTTTTTTTTTTTTTTTTTGGTAATTAAGAGTAAATCGGAAGAGGATGAATTTGCTTTAAATATGTCAGCCAATATAGATTCCTTGGAGAGAGTTATAATAACTTTTCATTTTTTTAATATCATTTTTTAGTCAATTAATTGTAGTATTTTCGGAATGATAAAGAGGTAGTCTTTCCTGTTTATTAGTGGCCGGTTTCGGTGTCAATACACCATCTTCAGGCACTACAGAGTATTGCAAGATTATGTTCTCCCCTCAGTATCCCAACGAGCAATCTCGAGAGCGACCTCGACAGTAGTGCCTGAAGATGGTATATTGACACAGAAAACGGCCGCTAATAAACAGGAAAGACTACCTCTCTATCATCCCTAAAGAGAGAAATATTCCTCTAATCTCCAGAAAAAAAATATAGGGTCATCAATAGGATTTTTCCTGTTAAAAGCATGTTGCTAGGGTTCAAGAATTTTATAAATTATTTTTAGTAAGAGGTCTGTCTCTTGGACTGTAGAGGACTGATTTTGTTTTTATTGCTATATTTTATTCTTAAATCAGGTTTTGTTTCTGTTTTTACAGAATGGAATTCATCTATTCGGAATTCATCGAGGAGATCAGAAAATTATTATTTCTCTTATGAGACAGGAAGTGATGTAAGGCTAAAAAATGTTAACAAGGCTTTGATCAATATATTGTAGAAATTCTTCATTAAATGACATTTAACTCATAAACTGAAGTTTCAATAATGTTCATAAAACTGATTGCTTTAACTCACACGCATAAACATTAAAAAGAAGAAAATTGACGAAAAATTATTTTATCTATCTCTATCTCCTCCCCTAGCTTCACCTTCTCTAATACTCTGAAACGCAAGTATTCGCAACCACAGAACTCAATATCCTTCAATAAATAAATTTAATAAATATATTATCGCACTTCTTATTTCCACGAACCCTTCAGAGACTACACGTTGGAAATCAAAGGGTGACAATTACCGATACTATATTTTCTTTATCTTAAATAATCAAAAACAGCTCAGTCAAGAATTTCTTACCACGGTCTTATTTATTTATTTTTTTACATCAATCAAATTTATGTATCAGTATATAAGTTGTAAAGAAATCGAGTAATTCAAGTCAAAATGGGTATCATGCCGTGACTTTTAAAGAATTTCAATACCTCTCGGCTATCATACATAGGAGAAGTACATATATATACACCGATTTAAGCAATTAACCAACCATCTAATAGAAGTTTTACCTAAACATAAGCTTAAATATTTAAATTACTTCAGGCGTTAGAGCGCGTAGATATATATACACACACACACACACACACACACACACACATATATATATATATANGTTTTAAAGTCCATTTGAGACCCAACCATGTACGTGCTGTCACCCTAAAGCATAGAGAGAGAGAGAGAGAGAGAGAGAGAGAGCGAGATTTAAAAAGGTGTCTATTATGAGAGCTTGAGATATTATAATCATATGATACTATAATAATATAAAATTATAATGAAATTCATATCGAATGTTTGTTAAGTTGTTGTTTTCTGAAGTGACGTTTTGAAAAAGGAACGGCTATAATAGCTAGTTGTAAATGTGTAAAATAAAAATTCAAAAAAAAATTTTAAAACTCTCTTAAATTTCTTTATTTTTCGTATACTTGGAAAAAAATATTAAATATATGGCCTTGGAGAAAATATAATGAATTGGATTAGTGTTTAGTTGTTTTACTGATTAAAAAAAAAAAAAATTACAAACGTACACTGAAGACGACTTTCCTCTCACTACGAATCGGAACAATTGATAACATGCACATAATACAAATTATCAATTGTTCTGATGATGGATAAGATGCATTGTGTGGTGATATATTTATTGAATCTTGACTCTCTACTTACATCTTACTACGTATTATCAATTATTCTAAAGATACCAAGGCACATTTCGCGACGACAACATATTCATCTCTCTTCTTATTTGGAAAGATTAAATTCTTACCTCTTGCTCTTCCTCAACCTTCTCTCCCACTATCGCTCTCTCCCTCTCTACCTTTCTTTCTTTCTGTTGCAATAATTATTAACTATTTACAGTAAGCTATCCTACTATTTCCTTTAACGCTAATTCTTCTTTTTGGTATTCTCAACAACTTAAACTATAAGCGGCGTCCTGGTAATAAATTAAATACCTTGATTCCCGCTAAGTATCTTTACAAGCAAACCTACTAAAATGCAGTAGCTTCAATGTCATTATAAAATTCGTTAATGACTTTTTTTTTTATTAAATTTACATGAACGTACTTTCTTAATGATAAAATAACAATTTATTTTTTTAAGTATGGAATAATAAAAAAAAGAAAAGGAGTATATTTTGCAGTTAGAGATTGTCGGCATTAAGAATAATATAATTATTTATATAATAATATTTCACTTATTTAATTAGGCTACGTTCCTTCAATAACGTATCGACTGAGGTCCTTACGGAGAAGACTACGTCGACTCTTTCCGAATTCAAAATTGAGCAATATGTAAAGGTATATGGTATACACAGTAAAACAATTTTTTCTACAATGGACTCACATGTTCGTCAGGATTTTCCAATTCCATTTTCAGGCGCTACACAAATATTGCACATTATCTGAGAGATTTAGGGTCATTACTTCACTGGTCAAGTCTACGAAAAATAAAATCCTTTTCACTGATTAAATGTCACTAAACATAAAATACAGAATAGTTTTAGCAATTTTTTTTTTTTTACAATTTAAAAATAGGGGCTATATTTTGCCAAGGGTAGAATAAGGCAGGCGAGATGCGCGAAGAGATCGCGAAGTAGAGGAGCAGCGGGCCGGGGACGGTACGCCCTTGACGGGATCACGAGAGTTACTGAACAGTACTGACTACCCCTCGCATGCGTCCCTCACGAGCCGGCGCCGGGAACTAGGTCGGAAACCCGACACAGCCCGGGAAATGGCTGCGACTTGGTCACCCTGTCCACAGGAATCACTTCCACCCTTCAGTTATCGCTAGTCAACAAATGGCTTTCTGCCACTCCTTTAGGGGCTTAGTCGGGTCGCACCACTAATCGGCAGGAGGTAAATGCTTTCCTTGATACTAGAAGCTACCTTAAAAAGCAACCTTGTTTTCTTGCAAAACTAACCTTTAACAACCAATACCAACGACTTTACAATTACTAAACTTCTTAATTAACTGTCTTTGATTTATCTATCTGAAAACAATTTTATCGACGGACATTAAATATCATCCATGTAAGTCAAAGTAGACAGCTTCAAATTCGAAACAATAAGACGCTAAGTTCAATCCCGTTTAGACTCTTGACTTTAACAATAATTTTCATTAAATGTAATATACTTACAAATTTGTCAATCTCCAAGTTAAAATAAATTCAATACCGAAACCGGTTAAAAAGACCTACGGGTAAACATGTGTTACGGACAAGTTCATTCGCGGTTCGTGGCACAGGAACATAAGGTGTGTGGTCAGCGCAGACGATTTGATCGCCTCACTTATTACCATTAAATGTCATTCAATTGGGACTAAATGTTCCTTGAAGCAAACCAGGAATTCACTGGATCTTTACCAATAGAAGCAATAATGTAAAAAAAAACCACTTAGCTATGAATGCTTCTTCGTAAATTAGGAGAAGTTTTAAGTAGAAGCTGTCAATGCTAAACTTATTTCTGTGAGGGGTTATTCCTCATCTGTTTAGTTTTATTATTAACAACGGGCTGGATTAACTCCTTAAAGGGCTCATCCAGGGTTTATGAGTCATAAACCTCGACTCCAAGTGAGAAGTATTTCCATAATACGTCATTCGTCACTGCTACTTAGCCATGTGACTTCCATGTAACCATTACTCTATGTATCTTCATGAGATGTCTTACTACACTCTTCATTGCCGCCCACAGGTTTATCTTGAAAGCGGAGAGGGGGAAACAGGAGCACCCTGGCTAAAGCTCCTTAGTTGCTTCACGAGTCAGATAAATGTTTGCCATATTTCAGACTGTACCGGTATATAACCCCTCTACTGAGACCATTATCTGATGGCCTTTCCTTTCATGGCCAGATTCACTTTCCATGACCCCTATACCCATATAGGACCCTAAAAACTTAAATAACATTGTAGTAGCATGTGACAGGTTAAAAAAGACCCAAAACGTACCCTAATTTTCTTCTTTTTCTCTTGGAATTCTTGGGCCATCGATACGTAGAAGGAACATATACACGTTGAGATTATCTCTAAAGGAACCATTTTAAACAGCTTTTTATAAATATTATATTTGTTATTGTGGTATTTAATCCCACATTAAATACTGGCCCGGAAAGCAGGAGATCCGGGTTCGAGTCCTAGCTGAGACAGTTAGATTTTTTTTTATTCTATTCCCTTGCATTTGTTGTTTAAAGTTAATGTGGGATTAAATACCACAGCAAATATAATATTTATAAAAAGAAATTAAAGCCCATAATAATTTAAAAAAAAAAAAAAAAAAAAAGATTCTAATAAATAGCTAACAATGTTGGGGCTCCTTCGAGCATAAGATGATGTTTTCGGGGGGTTTAGGCTACCAGTAGATTACGGGGAATTTAATAATTTAGCTTGCTAGTATCGGTGGTGTAATTGGTTAGCACGCCGGCCCGGGAAGCAGGAGATCGAGATTCGATCCCTGGCTATATGGCTGGTATCTTATCTAAACAGCCATAGCAAAGGAAAGGCTTTGGTTTTTGCTAACAGCCAGTCCATGGCAGAAAATGACATGTTCGGGGCTTCAACATTTTTAGTCTGGGCAAGACCGACGCACAACGCCCTACTTATTCGTGAAAAACTATATAGCTAATTCGATAATTCATATGATGTATATTAATATCTAGGTACTTGAGATATGCTTAAGGAACAAATAACCATTTATTCTTATTCAATCTTGCAAGACAGCAATAAACGTAAAAGAAAATAATTAATGCGAGGGAATAGAATAAAAAATCTATCTGTCCCAGCCAGGACTCGAACCTGGATCTCCTGATTTCCCATCATCAAGATCATATGTTTTTTTTTCTTAACACTAACTAAAATGAAGGTATAACCTTTAAGAAGGTCAGTAAATTTGAAAACCCTTCCTCTCCCTCATCAGATTAAAAAAAATTTTTTAAATTTAACTGCATATAACAAAAAGCCTAAATTTGTAACTATATTACAAAAACAAGAAACTTCTAAGTTACATTCATAAATATATTCTACAACACTAATAATTCCGAAAAAACTACTATATTAAATGGAATAAAATAATACTTTAAACAAATTGCGTTCTACATTTTTAATTATGTTTATAAATTTATTTAAATCGTGCAATTTCAACCGTTATCCTAATTATTAATCATTACTTTCAACTTTTATGTAGACATAAACATCAGTTTGCAGAAATAAGCTTAACTTTTGAGTAGAATTTCTTAATTTTAAAAATTGCAAGTGCTAGGGCAGGTAATGCTTTTTCATAGTGGGTTCGGTAAAAAGGTGTAAAAACAATCCAAATGTCCTATCATGATATTAATATGATTAGCTGGATATTCCAACTGAAAATGCACTGAAAAAGTACGTTTCAAATTCTTAGGCCACAAGCTCCTATCAATTTGATTGGTCTAAATACATCAAGCCAATTGGTTATTGTCTAATTCTTTAATTCAATGAATTTATTTCATACCAGAAAAAAAAATACAGCACAATCCTCCCACTGCACACAACACAATTTAAAAAAAAATAGACTTCGGGCCATGACTTGATATATATTGTTTTGCCTCCGTTAGAACTAATGTATGAACTTAATTTTTTTTTTTTTTTTTGTTAAAAATTAGAGCAATTATTGCTTATTTTAAATATTTATTTTTGTTCACTATATTTAATCATACTGCCAGAGCTCTTATCAGGACTAAGATAGTCAAACAAAACTTGATTGATCTAGTGTATTATTATCTAGTTTTCTAATTTTAAAAATATGGATTTGCTTTTTTCTCCTCTAAATACTAAATAATAATTTTTAAAAAAGTCATTGTTAATATGCAGGATGGATGTTAGGATTAAATGAGAGGGAGAGAGCAGGAGGGGAGGGGAAGAGTGAAATAGAGAGAGAGAGAGAGAGAGAGAGAGAGAGAGAGAGAAAGGGGAGAGTTGTGGGAGAGAGAGTTCACTACACCCTAAGACCGTCCGTTCACGGCTGCAATCCACTCTCTGCCCGCGGAAGCCTTACACACGACTAAACACTGCGGTTCTAGACCGAGAGATCTATAAATATCACTGCTGAAGGGCTGCAACCCCCTCAGCAACCATCACAAGCCTCCGGGACGGTCATGCCGAGGATTCCAAGGTGCCAGGCTTCAGAAACCCTAATGGCTCCTGGACTGCGAACTCCATGGCATGCCATCTCCCTGGGCATCAGATGAAAATACCCAAAATTGCAGGTGGCGCTTAAATCCCTCTTGGAGATAGGGGATGTGGACATCAAAATAAAACCCTCTTGTGGGACCTAGCGGTCTGCCTACAGAAGACTGCGTGAACCTTAGAGAGGCTGACATTGTCTGAACTGTAGAGCAGAGCAACGGGTCAACTCGGGGAGGTGATTATACTTCATCTGTCATAACGAATACACATTGCAACATGGTGATTACTAACGCCGTAAGTTAAAGGTTCGTCTATAGGCCAATCAAAACAAGAGGAATGAGGGCAGTCATCACTTGCCCGTATTGATACAACAACAAAAACACAAGAAAAAATCCTTACAGCAACCTTGGACAAATTTTTGAACCAACAGATCTGTCGACTAATTTGAGATAAAAACATTCCCCTGCAATTGTACCCAACCCAGCTTGACAATGACAAACAAATTTTCGCAAACCAGGAGAATAAGGAGTAGCATAACCAGAAAAGGAAATGGACTATATTATACCGTTGCACTAAAAATGAGTAAAATTTACATGGGATTAAATACTACAAAAAATAATATTTATAAAATTAAAATTTAAAAGTAAATAACGAGAGTCATTTAAATAGCTTGACAATGTCAGCTCCTTCGAGCATAAGACGATATATTCGTCTGCCTCGGAGGTTAGACTCTCGACACTAGTGCGGGGANTTGTCGAATGGAAATACTTCTTTGGTGGCCCTGATGATTTGTAGTCAAGAGCTCATTCCGTTAGACACATCACGGGCTTTTGATGGCGTCATATTATTTTATTTTAGAATTGTTTCTTTACAATTTAAATCGAATTTTAATTACTTTATAAAAAATGAAGATAAATTGTATCTGTATAATCATATTCACTCAGTGTAAGTTATTAAAAAAGACCGTCACGCAATCAATGAAGATTTCCCAAGTTTTATTAAAGATGGACATAAATATTAGTAAATCACCATAAAAATTGGTAAATAGAACGATTACACTAATATTACTTCAATATCGTCTTTCTAAGGCTGACTCTAAACTGATAGAAACGGAAGAATGGGGGTAAGTGTTCGATTCATTAAGTTCATTCTATTTCAATTCTTTCGTAAAAACTTGACGAAATATAAATGTTAATAAGGCTTACTGTGTTTTAAATAACTACAAAGTTTGCCATATTACACGAATGATAACAAAGATATTTTCAATATGAAATTGGTTTCTCCCCGAAACCCCTTATCCATATCATTCGTAGTCAACCAAGATAAATTATCTCTTATTTAAAAATTAGCTCTAGATTTTTAATTAAATTAATAAATATTGAATTTTGGTTCTGTATTTTTAAAATAAAGGCCGGCCGTACTCTCAATATACATATATATATAAGTAATCAAGAACAGGTGGGATAGAGAGTGCAGTGCACATACAAAAAGAAAAAAATCACGAATAGTAAAATTTTCGGGGATTTCTCGCCCTTCGTCAGTAAGGAGTGAAGAGAGTCTCTTAATTCGTCACTGACAAAGAGCGAGAAAATATAAGTAATCAAGAACAGGTGGGATAGAGAGTGCAGTGCACATACAAAAAGAAAAAAATCACGAATAGTAAAATTTTCGGGGATTTCTCGCCCTTCGTCAGTAAGGAGTGAAGAGAGTCTCTTAATTCGTCACTGACAAAGAGCGAGAAAATTTTACTCTTACTTTACTTTTTTGTGTTCACTGCACTCTCTATTTCACCTATTCTTGCATTACTATATATGTCGCAGCCGCGAGTGTTTCATTTTCTAAATATACTTTCTATATATTTAGTTTAATAGAGAAAATATGGAGAACTAGAGTGACAGGAGCCACTGATTTATTAAGATTAGGTTAGGTTTGAAGGTTCAAGGAACGGTGAACGGGAATCGGTGAAGAGGATTAAGTGAAGCAATTTCCCGAGAAGAAGAGAATCTCGGAAGGCTTTTACGGCATAATAATGGCAGATAAGGATGTAACAGCTCTCTTCGGGAGGTGAGCGGTAGAAGAAGGTGGAGGATATACCATAACCTTCTCTGTATACAAAACTAAGAGAGACCTTCGGAATCTTTTTTTTTTTTTTTAATTATAACACAGCCGCGTCAAGCACTATCAAACGGTCAGTGCCGATGAGCTCTTGAAGTTTTCGCCTTCATTTGCACTACAACAGCTTAAAAACTCCTTTAAAAAGTGATCCTACTATAACATTAAAAAGTTCAAAATACGCTAACTAATCCTCATGTTTCAGCAAATATGATGACAAATATATCTTACAAGTCGAAAAGCGTGAACGGTGAGACCACTGAGAGCTAAGCTCTAGATCGAGGAAGGAGGAATGGGGGATGCGCTCAGTCATAGTAGAGTTTTATTCGTAAATATCTTTTTAATAAGCATTTACCTTATTGTACCTTAAAAATTGTATTTAATAAAAGTTTATTTATCTTATACCTAGATGTTCACGTATGCTTCGACGGTCGTCAGAAGTATTTACCGTTTCTTCTTCATTCTCTTTTCAGCCCTGAAGAAGCCATCACATGATGTGCAAAAGCTCGGCAAATAACACCAATTTGACACGGTCCAACCCGGAAGAAGAAACGGTAAATATTTTATAAAAATTATTAAAAATAAAATGAAGATATTGCGATTATTAATTGTTTCTCTGATCATGCGATAAACAATCTGTGGCAGCTCCGAACGCGAAAATGATTATATACCATATATANTATATATAAATGAAAAGAGGATTATGAGGAATTCGATCTTGGTAGTCATAGAATTGAAAACTAAAAAAGTTTTTATTATAGGCCTCAGTTTCAGGCCTCATCAGGGCTAAATATGAAAAAAAAACATCCAAAAAATATAGAAACATGTCTATATATCATAATCTAACAAAGAACAAATAAATGAAAATATAAAACTGTGTGTAATCGACTATATAAACTGCATGAAAATTGGATAATGAACATTTTGGATAGAAAAAAAAATTATTTATATCATTCTGAGAGTAACATACCAATAGACATGTTTCTATATTATCTTTGTATGTTTCCTTTTCATGTTCAGCCCTAATGAGGCCTGAAATTCAGGTTGAAACGTTGGTTAAAGTAAAAACTTTTTTCGTTACAAATTAATTTTTAATTCTAAAACTACCAGGATCGAATTCCTGATAATTCTCTCTTCATAAAACTTGACGGTCAACAAATTTACCTCCCAATTCATACCAATATATACTTCAGCGTTAAATAAATTGTAATGTCTTATTAAATTCTTAATTTTTTTTTTATTTTAATGTTACTGACTAATGTTGGATAGGAATTGGTCTAAGGAATTGGAATGAAAGAAAGGCCTTGAGCGAAATTCATTCAGATAAAGTAACAAGATATTTGACGAATGGGATTTAGCAGGATCTTCTTCTTGAGGAGATTTAGTTTGAACACTAGTCCTCCATAACAGACTCTGTCAAATGCTTGCGACCATCGAGGAAGACACCAACTCAATACTGCTTGCCCTCCAGAGAAGAAGGTATGCGATCTACAACGCGAAACACCTTCACTATCTGAAGCCAAACTGATAATTAGGAAATATTTGGAGAGAATCCAGGATCTTCTGAGAAGGAAAAGGTCAGTCTCAATTATGTTTGAAGGAGAGGAAGCAGGATTGTAACGTGATATGATTAGGGAGTTTTCAGGCTTTATGTAAATTTTATAATAGTAAACTTCCATAGAAAAGGTAAGTTAGTTTAGTTAGAATAGGAAAGTACGAATGTAAGCAGGATTGTGCTGTAGATATAGGTGAAGGAGATTAGAGCCTTTTTGGGGAGATGCTTAAGGATTCGGTCTGTAAAGATCGTAGCTAGGAGACTTGCTTTTAAAAAAGCGGGAAAGGATAAGTTTGACCTCAGAGGGGTAACGGCTTTGATAGGTAGAGACATAGGAAGAGCGCAGATTCAAGGAATTGTTCTAAATCAGTAGACGTGGAGGGGTTGTCAGTATCTGGGTTTGCTCAAGATGACGAGCTAAGACTTCGGCTACATCAGCATCGGATGTTGCCTGGATGCCATCATCGTGGCCGAAGAGTAAAGATCGGAGGTGGTCGAATATTGTTCTGGTGGCAGTCCGGGGAGAATTATTTTCTGTTCTTCTGATGAAATTTTTATAGCGGAAGGATCTGAGTTCCCGTTTCCCTAAACGGCTCAGCCTGTTGTATGTTTGGGGATTGGATGGGTGTCGTGATCTCCCTCAAAATGTTTTCTGTCTCGCCTTTTATATAATATGAGGGTTTGTATGCGGATGGGTAAAAGTTTGGAGTTTGATGGATTGGGACTTTAAGGTTTGGAGGCTATCATAAAGGTGAAGGATTACACAGCACCGTCAAGGGGAGACATTAGAGAAAGTAGTGTGTCTGTGTGTTATTACCTATTTCCTGGATACACACGTATATGTAGGATTTATATATATATATAT
>KZ807176.1:280429-325548 GCA_000696205.2 Oncopeltus fasciatus | reverse complement strand
GAGAGAGAGAGAGTGATATGTATATATATATATATATATATATATATATATATATATATGTATATATATATATATATATATATATATATATATAAACTAAACTATTTTTAAAAAACAGAATATAATTATATAAATAGATATACCACTATAACTGGGAAACCATTTTCAGCATTATTTATGTGAGCCGTTCTTAAGCTTGTTCTATGTATTTCTGACGAATTCGAACGTCGAATGCCATCCCAACATTCCCTCAATAAATGTCAAAAGCCTGTTTGAAATTTATCAAAACTATGAGGGGATTGTGGCCAATACTTGACACAGCCAATAGAGTAGAGAAAATATACAGGCGAACTAATATATTTACTATGACATATTATCTCCAGGAGGATAGTAAATAAACTTAGAAGTTTTGAGCGATTAAAAAGCTAGACTTCACCAAGCTTTGAAAAACTAAATAGTTTGTGGTTTTTTCGATTTTTTTAATAACTGTCCTATTACATAATGACACCGTATCCGATGATACACGTTCAAGTCGAAATTACAAGCTCTATGAGAAGCCTCTGAGAACTCAGAAGGTAACCACTCACTGAAGGTTATGTTGATAGCTATCTCTCAATTGATACGCGAGGCAGCCAAAGAGGTAAGACAAGTACCAAGAGCTAGTCTCCTCCTCCCCGGTTTAACCGAGAGTGTTGCGTATTAAAGGAAAGTTCATTTAAACTTTTAAATTTGTAAAAATGAAGTGATGAGGAGGAAATTAAAATTTTATACTTTGCCGCTAACAAACGATGCAAGACTGTGTGTTTTATAAAATGAAATTCATATTTTAGAAATTTTACGGATAAAGATATGAAAGATGCAAAGGAGATAATATTTTAAAAATTCTTTGTATTATTTACTATTTATTATTGTGGAAATAATTTTTATCAGTATGTAATCAATGTTTTAGCAATTATTCATTTAGACCTCTTAGCGCTATCTATGCTTATCAGTGTGCACTTTGATTCTTAGTGCTTCCGCTAGATCGCGTAGCAGTGCACTCCCATGATTCTAACGCTGCTGCTCGCTTCCGTGGTGAACAGACCCGCTATTCCCACCTCATGCTAAAAAGACTTTATTACTTTTTATTTCATTCCCCTGGTTTGAAACACTATCGAACTTATCCAGACATGAGTTGTCAAATATCGCATATCAAAATTAATGGGACGATCTGAGGAACACCCTAAATTGTGGTAAGTGAAATTTCAAATTCTTGTTCTTACTTGTTCCTTCATTTATTTGTACCAGTTTACCTTAAAGTACACATCTTCTTTTGTTTTGTTTGCACTTTCACAAAGCAGCCCCACAATCAATTATTATATTAATATCAGTATGTTATTTTTATTTTTATATTATATTACTCCAGTTCGTATTAATGCTTTTTNATATTATATGATTTCTAATACATTATTATAGTAATATAAATGTCACTTATATAAAGAAACAATTATAATTTATTGATTTTTATTGAATATTTCAGCTCCTAGAGACAAAACTACCTACTTTTGACGACATTTGCTTCTAATTAAAAAAAAAACATGTCTGGTTCTAATTTAAAGAACCATATCTGTTTTGTTAGACGATCGATGAACTCATTAATGGCCCAACGTGCCGGGGGAACGTGAAACACATAAATCTAAAATATTAGTATCAAAGTTGTCGATAGTATAACGAAAATAATTATTATTATAGAACGTAATAGCCGTCAAATTTAATTTTCAAATATTTATATTTTATTAAATTTAAATAAAACACATATTAAGAAAGATATTTATGATATTATAATTTAACTTCAAAGATTTAGATACTCTTCTATTTTTAAAACAATGAAACTAGATTCGGTATTTAGAGAAAATTGTATTAAACCATTGGCCATATATGTTAACTAATTAAAATCAGAAGAAAGAAATGAGGCATATAAAGGTGGATCAAATTGAAAAACTGAATATCTTTGTTATCATTATTAATAAATATCTAAAATGTGTATCCTAAAACTTTTTTCGAAAAATGTTAAGGGTGATATTGAAGGGGACATTAATGTTTACTAAAAATGTAAAGGAATTGGCTCTTCATCTAATTTTTCCCCCTCCCCTTTGTTCCTACATAGCTAGACGTGACTTATGAAATATTACAACGGATATTCGCCAATCCTACATTGGAGAAACTAAAAATATAGTCCGTTAAAATATATTATTTATACATAAGTACATATTGGTCTGGGCGAAATTTAAAATAATGAAAGGGAAATCCTTATTTAAGTTTTTTTTATTTTTTTTTTTTTTTATTCATTTGAAGACTTTTGTTAATGTCTGAAATCGGTCGGGGANGGGGGGTATACAAGTGCTGGGATTGCGTAATTCAAACTATAGCGCCAATATGAACTCTCTTTCTAGGTAAAGTGCGGCTCTGCAATGTATGTAGAATGTATCTATGTATGTACAATGTATGTTTGCACGACCAGACATCTGATATGGTCTACTCCTCTAATCCTCATCCGATTCCGACCAAAATTAATATATAATAAAATTATTATGATACTTGTTTAAGAATTCAACTTCTTCTGCATGGCGAGCCCACTCATTTTTATAATATAGAAACCAAATTTGGAATTCGTTACAAATATTTTAATTAGTTAATTTTTAGTTTAAAAATGATGACAGGGTTTAAAAGGGATACCTAAGTTTATGATATTCCTTATTATTTGAGTGACCAAAACATTTTAGAACATAATAGATGTAAACGACATCTTTAATTAAATTTAGCAAATCTGATTTGTTTTTGCTTCTTCTGCGTAATGGAATTATTACTTTTCTCATTGCATTGCTCACATACCTTTAAACTATATTACAATTTTAATGTCATAAAAGCAAGAATTCCCACTTATTCATTATTATTAACATAGAAAGAAAAAATAACACTTGCAATAATTATGTAGTACTTGTAGGATAACCTTAAATCCCTGTAAGTTAAACCAAGAGTAAATTTAATATTGGAAAGATTACGAAGCGGCCAACAGCATTGCAGAAAAGGGCATTTCTCCCCTCTCTGCGGCCTTCCAATGCTTCCTTGACATTCCACACGATCCACGGTCCAGAGAGACTGTAACTGGTCTTTTCAAAGGAATTTCCAGCAACTCGTGGCATCATGCAAGGAGACATCAAAACCAATGCCCCTCCCCCTCTGAGAATTTATGAATGGAGAATATCCGGAGTACACCATTCTTCCATATAAATGTGAGGCACCCGTGGTATAGTGGTTAGAGTGCGGGGTTCGCAAGCTAATGGTATTATAAAGGATATATAATGTATATATATGTANATATATATATATATATATATATATATATATATATATATATATATATATATATATATATAAAGTATATATTGAAATTGAAGCACTTGCGGCTGCGATATGTAGCAACCAAGAACGGTGGGAGGGAGAGTACAGTGCACACTCAAAAAGAAAAAATCGCAAGGAGCAAGAAAATATCTCTTCACTTCTCACCGACGAAGGGCGAGAGATCCACGAAAATTTTGCTAATTGTGATTTTTTTTCTTTTTCTGTGTGCACTGCACTCTCTATCCCACCTATTTTTGATAGCTATATGTGTGTATATATATATAGCGTATGTTTTGGTGTGGGGGTGTTTCACTTCTCATAGCAACCCTAAGACAGGGTCGTGCATAAATATAAATGAGTACATGTTCTTGATTGCGTATTCTAATAAAAGAAGAAGTTATCTCCAGATATCATATCTCCTTTTGAAGCTGACGTATGTATGTAACTATGGTATCATAGTTCTTCCTTTCGTTACTATCTGCATCCTGAATCAGCTTGTCGTGGAGTTTTCAAAGCGAAGGCAGTTGAAGATCAGGCCTTACGAGCTTTGTGGTGCAGAATTTGGCAAGTATTATTGTATGTCATGTTCATAGTAAGTTATCAACCGAGTCTAAATCTACAAAATAATCTCTTAGCTTCTCATGTTCATCTTCTTCCTTTTTGTACTGACTAATGTCATGTGTATTCACTATTGTCTTTCTTCACACTGCACAGAGTTATTGACAATAACGACGGATTCATATGAGTAAATTAATTAATATACATACAGTAGTGGTGTAGCCAGTGATCAGTACACACCTGTGTATTGCGCTCCGTCTTTCCAACTATAATATACGAGTTGTGGGAAGAACTGAGATCTCAAACTCTACATACATTTGTAGTGAAGTTTCAGTGACATGTAAGTGTAATTTCAGCTCGAAGCGTCACGTGTATCACCTAAAAACAGTGAGTACATTGAACGATTTTTTTAGCTGTTAAGGAGCACAGGGGACGACCTGTCCGGCCCCCACTTCACCACGCTCCGTGCAAGACTCATAACTCGGCGATGCAGGTTCGAGACTCGACCAGTCTATTTTTTTTTCGTTCATAATTAAATTAATGTATTATGGGAGCCAATCATTATCATCAGGTGATTGCCAGTGGAGAGCGAAAAGGGAAGCGTCGTGGTACCTCCTTAAGATAAGGGGCGGCATTCAGCAAGTAGCTCTCCCTTGGAGAGAGACAAATTACAACCACGACCCAGCACCTCTCAAGGAGTGACCATCACACCCCCCGCCAACGAAATGACAGACAGGAATGAAAACTTATCACCCTTTACTACAGTAAACCCTTTTCAGACTCTTCAAAACATTACTGGAGAGACGATGGAAACCGCCACCCAACGTATAACCCGACCACCACCCATTTTTGTCAGAAACGTACAAATTTTTCGCCTAATGTGCACTCAACTTGATGAGCGAGTCGGCCGCGGGAGATACACTTGTGTCAATCGTCAGCGTGACTCTAAAATAATGCCAGATAGCCCAAACACCTACAGAGGTATAGTGAGCTATCTGAAAGAGACAAACGCCCAGCATCACACTTACCAACTAAAGGAAGGTGCTTGGACCCATCCTTTTTATCCTTTATACTGGAGACATCCCTACTCATCCTAATACTCTTTTAGCTCTCTTTGCAGAGGACAAAGTGATCCTCTTCTTCCCTCCTGATTCCTCAACCGCTTCTAACAATTTACAAAACCACCTTGATGCTATTCAGCAGTGGTGCAGTAAATGGAGAATTAAAATAAATTAGTCCAAATGCGTACAAGTAAATTTTCAACTAAGAAAAGATTCTCCCTATAATGTCACATACAATAACATCCCTATACCTCTCTCTAATTCAGTTCGTTATCTTGGGTTCCACCTTGACTCACGACTCAACTGGAATGAACATACTAAAATCAAACGACAAGAACTCAACAGACACCACGGACTCTTATACAGCCTTATAAATAGGCGCTCACACCTCACATTAGAAAATAAACTGACCATCTACAAGACCATAATACAACCAATCTGGACCTATATATATGTATATCTTTTAAAGATTTATTTATTGTATCTGTCATCAAATTACAAGACGTTAAGTAACAGAATGTAATAAATAAAGATACATTAAAAAAAAGAAAAAAAAAGTCGAAATACTTTGAGAGTCATTGGTCACCTCCTCTCCTCATGTGGTTGACACAATATCAGTTTTACTTCATTGTGATCAAATTACAAAATGTTTTTATTTAACAGAATGTAATAAATAAATAAAAGTTTAATAATAAATCAAATAGTAAAATACTGCAATAACAAAATAATTACCAATAATTTTGGAGTATTTTATTTTTCTGATAATGGCCGAAACCCTGACTATTTTATTCAGCATTGTTATTAAAAGGTTTATTTAACTTTTTTTATACTCTAATTGTTTTTATATTAAAATATTCTGACGCGTATGTTTTGCGAACTAAGAAATTAAGGTGAATTTCAACATATTTCAAAGCTTAAAACAGCTTCATTTCAATGCAACTAATTGCAAAACAACCTTTTCTTAAGTTGTAAATTTCGTTCAAATAGCTCTTCATTATTTATAATACTCAGTTCCTTTCGCTGGCTGAGTGAGAATAGTTCCGGGGGGTGACCTCTGAGTTGGTGTATTTAAGAGTATACCTTATCCCTCAAATAAACCTACAAAAAATAATGAAGAGTAATACAGAAGCTCATTGAGGCCAAGAAGCAACAACAACAATTAAACAAGGACTCGCTCATACGAACGGGTAAAAGGGAGTACCCGTATTGGCAGGTGTACATAAAAGCTACGGACTGCTTATCCTATATTACCTTGTCACTCATTACTCATTAGTTATATCTTATAAGGAACCCCTCACTGTAAAATGTGGCCACTTTACTGAATAAAAGTCGATTGAAGAAGACGGGCTCTCTGACATGTTCCAGGCTTAGGCTTTTGCTTTCTTCCAGTTCGTTGAGAATTATATTTTCAGGTATTTCTTTACAATTTTTTTGGAATAAATACTTAACAGCCCCCCCCCCCACAATAATCAGGACACTCCCCCATACCCACAATTTTACTGACTGTGAACATTTTAACGCGGCCAAGATTGCATACCGACTGAACCTGAATCCTAATATCTTCGTACTAAATGAATAGGTTTAAAAATGTACCTTTTTTTACGGATTAATGAGATAAGGCCCAGAGGGTTAGTAGCCGGACATAAGGATATTTAGTGGCATTATCACCTCCTTAATCCTATAGGGAGTTGTTGCAAGTCTAGATACTGCTAGTGTAGAGGCTAGTTGGCTGCACTTGTAGTTCTTATTGGCAAGAAAAAGTTATGAAATGACTTGAAACGGATCAAAATAATTCAGGTAGCATTCGGTTTGGGGAGCTGAGGAATTTAAAACATCAAATCATTATAAACAAAAATGTTTTTTTTATTTTCGCTAACGTTCGGCTTTAAGCTCTACGGTAACTAAGTCAAGATTATATATATATTTATTTAGATAATGTTTTAAGTATCATAAATGAAAAAAAAATTCTTTTTTTGAGAGAATAGCTAAAGGAAATAGCTCTGGAGGTCCTTTTATATTATGATGCACCCTGATTTAGGCTATTTATTTTTAAATATAATAAACATGTTATGGATAATAAATGAATTGATTCAGATTTAGAGATTGATTTTACATTTCTGAATAAATATCTTTGGATGAATGGCGATGGACGATCCAAATGAATTCCTTCGTCCATGTCAGATTACCGGTTTAATGGTTGCCCCATTAAAATGAAGTCGTGGTGTGGGGACCTACGTCAGTGCTCTCATAAGGGGGAAGACGAGTTATGTGAGCCACCTTGGAATTCACAGCTGCGGCTACATAAAGCACCCTTAAATCGTAATAAGATGGCGGGTGTCGGGATCTCCCGGGAGTCACCTCTCCTACCCCTATCACTTGAGTGGTATTGCTCTCCTCATCCAGTGTCAAATGTTCTGCGTCATGGCAATGGGGCTTGTTGCCTTCACTTGCCCCCAGTTCAGGGAAGAACGATCCAGATTAGTCCTTAAATAGTTTAGTTTTCAACGCATTAACTAAGGGTGTTTAAAATAGTCTGATTGTCCGTTGAAACACTCTTATCCCTGAGAATTGAAAGATTTTTAAAGCAAAAGAAGCGGACGACGCTCCGAGGCACACCGAAAATTGCCGTAAAAAGATTTTCCTATTATTATTCTTACTTGTTCCATTTATTGTACGCCCTATAGTACAAATATTTTTTTTTTTCGTTTGCACTTTTTGTAAACGCCCCTGAATATTTTTGGTCCTCCGGACTGGATAAAATTTCGATTGTTAAACACAAATTCTTTGTGTATTTTATGAACAATATTCATACAATAGAGGATGATTATAGGATCGAAGAGAAGGGCTCTTACAGTCTAACCATTTCACTTTATATAAAGGGTAATGAAATTTCATATAGATTTGTTAATTGATAAGTTACACGGATATATTGAACAATTAAGAGTGGGGGTTTACCTAAACCGGAAATTTTTATTTTCCATTCTAGAAGCTACTATTAGTTGTTTTTCTTAACTTAGTTTTGGGTGTTGCTTTTAAATGCAATAAGAAAATGTTTTTTAGAGTAAAATTGTACGAGTTTGAGTGGGGGTTACTGATATGTCAGCAAGAATAAATAGTTTTTTCGATATTTAATGCCGGGCTGAATTTATAGTTTAGATTAATAAAATTCAACATATATTTCTTTAATCATCACAGAAATATTTCAGTAGTTATAAATAACCAAAAATTACTATGCTTAAAGATTCCTTTAGTTTTCGGTTCCTACATGATAGACATTTTAATGTTTAAAATATTTTTTAATGCTTTAGTCTCCCCCCCCCCCCCTTCCTCCCTGCTTGTTGTTTTGAATAGACAAATAATTCCAATTGATGTTTAAAAAAAAAAAACAGGTGGGTATGCTCTAAATTAGTGTGATGATATTGTAAGACGATAAGGGAGGGTTTACTCATGCCGTAGTGGGGGGGGGATTTACGAGGAGGTTGGAAGACGGCTGACAAAGTGCAATTTCACCCAGCTATATTACAGGTCGCCTTCAATATTAAACAGTGTGTAAGGCGGCCATCTTCCTCGACACCCTTTGTGTCTCCTTGCTTGAACCTATATTAAAGTCAGACATCGAGAGGATCCCGACAGAGTTGCATTATTATCGCCCCTGCTCTCGGGGAAGTAAGCGGCAGGAATTCCATCTCCTATTTATGGCCTATCTGCAGGAAGAAATGCAATCTTCATAACGAGGAGAACAGATAAGGACATTGGCCTTCAAACTTTCCATATTAACTGTTTTCTTTACAAAACTCAAAGCCTGCGCTTAGCTACCTTAAAGAAAAATCTTAAATAATAAATTAATGAAAACCTGAATTGATTGTTTATAATTGACATAGAGAAATATGAAAAATGGAGACAGTTGTTTAAAAGAAAGTTTTTCAACATTGTTTAAAACATTATTTATATTAGTCACAAGAACTCTTAATGGGGAACATGATCTTTTAATACTTTAAAAAAAAAAAAAAAATCTTATTTATTACATTCTGTTACTTAACGTCTTGTAATTTGATGACGGATACAATAAATAAATTAAAAAAAGTAAACTATATAAAAACATATAAATAAACTAAAATTTTGAAAAAAATTTATAAAAAATAAAACAAATAAATGGTCATCACTGTGCAGGGAGAAGGGGCCCATCGATCCCACTCTTAATCAGTTTAGGTATTAAGGCCCAGGAGGTCCCGAGGCCATCTCCGTTTTAGTCGCCGGGGAGGGTTGTGAGGATTGGATTCGACGACAGGGATTGGGCATATGGATTGGGATGATATTAGAGTTTACTATGGTAGAGCTTGAAGAGGGTGGAGATAAGGTTATTAAAGTCGTGATGAAGGGTAAAGTTGGACACATAATAGGAGCGTTAGCAATTATTCTGAGAATTTTGGACTGAAAGGATTGTATTCCTTGGATATTGGAAGGCTTAGCGGCACCCCACAGTTCTGCACCGTAGGTCCAGATTGGTCGTATTATGGTCTTGTAGATGGTCAGTTTATTTTCTAATGTGAGCTGTGAGCGCCTATTTATAAGGCTGTATAAGAGTCCGTGGCGTCTGATGAGTTCTTGTCGTTTGATTTTAGTATGTTCATTCCAGTTGAGTCGTGAGTCAAGGTAGAACCCAAGGTAACGGACTGAATCAGAGAGAGGTATAGGGATGTTATTGTATGTGACATTATAGAGAGAATCTTTTCTTAGTTGAAAATTTACTTGTACGCATTTGGACTAATTTATTTTAATTCTCCATTTACTGCACCACTGCTGAATAGCATCAAGGTGGTTTTGTAAATTGTTAGAAGCGGTTGAGGAATCAGGAGGGAAGAAGAGGATCACTTTGTCCTCTGCAAAGAGAGCTAAAAGAGTATTAGGATGAGTAGGGATGTCTCCAGTATAAAGGATAAAAAGGATGGGTCCAAGCACCTTCCTTTAGTTGGTAAGTGTGATGCTGGGCGTTTGTCTCTTTCAGATAGCTCACTATACCTCTGTAGGTGTTTGGGCTATCTGGCATTATTTTAGAGTCACGCTGACGATTGACACAAGTGTATCTCCCGCGGCCGTCTCGCTCATCAAGTTGAGTGCACATTAGGCGATAAATTTGTACGTTTCTGACAAAAATGGGTGGTGGTCGGGTTATACGTTGGGTGGCGGTTTCCATCGTCTCTCCAGTAATGTTTTGAAGAGTCTGAAAAGGGT
This sequence comes from Oncopeltus fasciatus, assembly GCA_000696205.2. Taxonomy (NCBI): domain Eukaryota; kingdom Metazoa; phylum Arthropoda; class Insecta; order Hemiptera; family Lygaeidae; genus Oncopeltus; species Oncopeltus fasciatus. Next base: position 315,316 of record KZ807176.1, on the reverse strand, counting down.
TTACTGTAGTAAAGGGTGATAAGTTTTCATTCCTGTCTGTCATTTCCTTGGCGGGGGGTGTGATGGTCACTCCTTGAGAGGTGCTGGGTCGTGGTTGTAATTTGTCTCTCTCCAAGGGAGAGCTACTTGCTGAATGCCGCCTCTTATCTTAAGGAGGTACCACGACGCTTCCCTTTTCGCTCTCCACTGGCAATCACCTGATGATAATGATTGCCTCCCATAATACATTAATTTAATTATGAACGAAAAAAATAGACTGTTCGAGTCTCGAACCTGCATCGCCGAGTTATGAGTCTTGCACGGAGCGCGGTGAAGTGGGGGCCGGACAGGTCTTCCCTAAATTGTTAGAAGCGGTTTTGGAATCACGGTGGGATGTGGCAATGTTGGCAATTATGTCATTGGAGTGCCTCTTTTTGACGTAGGGCCTCTCAACTTTGACAATTGTTCGACACAGTGCTGAAATTGAATATATTTCTTGAACATTGGGCGTTTTTTCAAGATCTATGAAAAACAGTGGTATGGGTGACGGGGTGACTTATCTGTTCTTTTTCCAGGGCTTAAAACATTGAGAATGTTTTTCACCACGAACCCTAAGTCAGTGAGCTCTTCTTTGATGTCCTCGATCGGTGTAGTGTGGTGGAGGATCAAGGTGTCTTCGTGGCTCTATTTGTCTTCTTTTATTTCATTTTTAGGGGGTGACATTTGTTAGCCTCCCGCTGAATGAGGGCACTTTTCTTTCATGGCTATTTTTTTTATGATGGTAAGCATCTCTCATTACGTAAGTAATAAATAAACAGTAAATATAAATATTTACTGCTCTTTATCGCTTAGCAGGGAACTGAGCAGAGATTACTTAATCTGCTTAGCCGATAGTGTAAGCCGGCCGATAAGCTGGGAGCTGGAGGGGACGCGCCAGACCAAGCACATCTGCCTATATGCTCCTCGCTGTTAAATAGAATTGAGTATTTCACTCATTTGCTGTGGGCTTGTTCCTCGGTGATATTCCTCGAAACTACGTCAACGTCTGCAGGCTGGCTACATCTTTAACTGTGACCAGTTTGGTAACAACTGAACACTTTTAATGAAACAATTGCAGAGAGCTATCAAAACACGTCCTCTCTCTACAATGGCTGATGTCGAACTCATTTTATTATTGCATTATTTTATTATTCAACTTAACTTGTAAGTCATAATCAGGGCGACCGTGATGTATGGAAAGATCTCCGAGGGAGGTTTGTGGTCACATATCAGAGTGGAGAAATATACCGAGAGTCAACCGGTGAAATGAGGTGGGAGGGGATTAATCGGCAAACTTCAAAGGTAGGCAAAAATGACCGGGTTAATGACCCCCCGGGTCAAACAAAGAACTATCATAATAAAAGATTAAAAGTACATCAATACAGCATCATGAATCGCGATATGAATTCTTCGGCCCTCTTTCTTCATGCTACTAGCAACCAACACACCTGCTTATAATCAATCTACCCTCCTCGCCTCTGAACCTTTTCTTAAGAAAAGGCTGATTTCGGAATGTGTACACATCAATCTCAATTCTACCTTAATTTTCTCTTCACTTAATGACAGGCAGGACAATGATAACAATTCTTCTTCTTATTTAATATTTTTATGTATAATTCAACAGAAAAAGACAGATAAATGATCCCCGGCGTCTGCCTTTCCAACTTTCCTTTGAAAGCATTAACCCGACAATTGTTACATACCTTTGATGTTTGCTGACTAACCCCCCATCCACCCCTTGTCAATGGTTGCCTCTCAGTTTAGTTCTGCACTCTGAGATGTGACCAGAAACATATCATTTATAAGACCATAAACCTAACTCGAAGATCTCTCCAAACATCATCATCAGTATATATAAAATTCTTTGATTTTTTCATATTTTATAGTTAAATTTTGAGCTTATTCTGTATATCTTTTTCTGTCATGTAACATACCACATCTCTGCCTGTTCATTCTAATCTATAATTCTATAAGTGTAATAGTGTGTATCATATTTCAGCCCTGATGATGACGTACAAGTTAAGTCAAAACATAGGCAGAAATAAAATAATTACCCAATAATTCTGGAGTATTTTATTTTTCTGATTCTGGCTGAAACCCTGACTAATTTCTCTAGCATAATAAAATAACTTTATCAAATATATGAGATAAAGCTAATAATACTAAAATTCATAATGTAAAAAATAGAATAAATAAATGTGGATTAATTAATGGTTTAGGCTTTAAATTAAAGCACATTTCAAGAAATTTATATTATGATGGTGAAAGATATGATAATCTATTAAAACAAATACAGAAAATCAAATTAAATGTAAAGGTCAGTTAAAATTCTAGTTTTATATTAATAATGAATTAATTAATAACTTTAACAGTAGTCTCAATGATATTCAATATAATATAGAAACTTTAAGAGACAAATTGTAAGATTTAAATAATCGAATTACAAACTTACTTAAAAGCAGAAGAATTAAGGATATTTTATATGAAATCTAAATGTTATGTTTAATTTTTCTCTATGGTTATCTATGTAATTACACTGCACAACAAAAAAATATTTTTTGAATGTTTCCTATACTAAATTAGTCTATTTCTACTAATTTTGGGGTGATAAAAACGAAAATAACATTGAAAAATTTTTATTAGCTCTGGTTTTTGAGATATACAGCACTTAATCTTAAAGAGTAGTTATACTATACGTGAAAAGTGAAAGTACAAAAAACAATATTGTTATGTTTCTTTTAGAATATTTTAAGTACAAAATTGATAAAAAAAAACATTATTCTTAGTGTTTTGACAAATAAAAGAGGTTTGTACCACCAAATTTCAATTAAGTCAATCCGATGTATTGTAAGATCGCTGTCGTTTAGCTTGTCTTTTATAAAACACTTCTGGAGCATCCTGTACTGAGCTGTCTGTACTGAGATATTTTCACATCATGTTTTAGAAGATTCCACTGTTGTAGTCTTGACCCTAACAGCTCAGCCTTTTCCTTAGACAAGCCAAGATCTCTTATAAGGTCACTCAACTCTGCTTGACTAATTCTGTGCGGATCACTAGACCTATCGCTTACATCAAAATCAGGGTCATAGGATGTAGAAGGATGGGTTGCTTCTTGTAAACAGACTTCATCACTTTCCTCTAAAATTTCATAGTTTTGGGGTGGAGAAGGGACTGGCAAATTGTCTGAGTGTGGTACAGGCCGAAGAGCAGATGGGAGATTAGGGTATTTCACCGTTCCTCTTTTCTTCATAGATAAACCTTGCTTAATGGGAGGAGTTAAGCAGAAATAACAGTCGTCTGTATGATTGGTAGGCTCACGCCAAACCATAGGTACTGCAAAAGCCATTGCCCGCTTGTTATTTTTCAGCCACTCTCGCAATATGACGGAACAAGAATTACAACATATATGAGGAGCCCATGATTTATCTTGGTCCCCAACTTTTACACCAAAATAATGTTCATAGGCAGTCTTAATGATAGGTGACATTTTACGTTTCTGAGCCTTAAATGTTATTTCACCACATATATAGCAAAAGCTATCGACAGAATTCACACACTTTCGAGGCATTTCAGATCAGCACTTAAATTAATTTAAAAATCAACTTCACACGATAATTTCAATAGCAACCACGTGCGTACAATTGACAAACTCGCAAAGGTTATGTTTACTACTTATGAACAGCTGATGAGAGGGGTGTTATGTAAACAAACATGTGTACCAACTGTTGGTGATGAAATATTTCATTTGTTGAAAACTCAATATATATATAATAGAATGATACTATGTCTTGAAAACAAGAGCTAATATATAATTTTATGGTCATTTTCGGTTTTAACACGTGGAAATACATTAAAATCAGCTAATATCAACCCCGAAACAAAAACTTTGTTGTTCAATGTTATTAATCAATTGTCTTTATATTTCTACATTAGTTGGGTCTGTTTCATTTAAATGTCCGTTTATTATTTCAAAAGGTGTTATATTGACATCTATAGAAAATAATTTTGTGAAATAGAGTTATCTAAATTTATTTTCAATAACATACATACTTTTTTTTTTTCACCTCATTACAAAGAAAGTATATTTATATTTATTTTCACATCATCAAAAATATTTACATTGCATTTGCACCTTACTATTAAGAATGAGGTGAGTATTGAGCTGAGCGCACTCTTTTTAAAAAAACAGAAACCTAATTCCAAACTTAAAATTTTTTTTATTTTTTCAAATGTTGGTAATGTCAGTTATTGAATGAAATTGGATGAGGAGGCACCTTCCTCGAGGGGAGGTCAAATTGAATAATCATCAAAATCATTTTCATGAAAAACTGTTTATAAAAAGGTAATTAAGAATGTAACTGGGAGGATTGAGCATTACGGATAATTCCTAATATTACCTTCCCTTGGGAGTGAAGAAAACTTTGGTACAACACCATTAAGTTCACTGCTTGACATGAACTCTCACTGAGGCTTCTACAACGAATCAAAACATGTGATAATTACTAAGTAAAAATGGCTTACCTGAATATGTGATTCCGTAAATCACACCCCATCATATTAGCTCTAGTTATGGGGTCTCAAAAAAAAAAGATAGTGATTTACACGATATGATGGAAATTATCTTCACTAATGTCATCAGCAAGTAATAATAGTTATCCCTGGCAAAATGGAGAACTTTACAATGGCTATGAGTGTTTCTTTATTTCTTTTTTTGACCACCTTCATAAAACATTTACCACTTTCACAATCATACAACCTCCAAACACCCAACTCCCATTCACTTTTCTTCCTCTACTATTGTTGTGGAATAAACTTTCAACAACTAAACCAGTATTTTTCATGCACACATACATACAAATTTCTCTCTCTCTCTCTCTCTCTCTCTCTCTCTCTCTCTCTCTCTCTCTCTCTCTCAAAAAAATGGCAATCAATAACTGAATTTATATTATAACACAACTATGTCTGCTATGTTGGTGTGGAATCTTTTCCTGATGAATCCATGAGTGATTCTCAAGATTTGAATCATACTAGGTTTAATCAAGGTAAACCAACTACCACAACTCACTGATCTCAGTAAATGGTTTTTATGCACCACTATATTAACGCAACACCCTACATAGCCGTCCATATTTTTATGAAACCGTAATTGACTTAGACATTTGGAACACTCATACGTAGGCAAAATAATGCCCTAACTTATACACTCCTAATCGCCTTAATTATTTTTTATACTCATCCAGTCCATGACCCTTTTCTAAATCACACAATCTAGAGTCAATAATTCATTGAGCCATTCCAGAAACTAAAAATAGGATGAAACCAAACGCACTGAAAAAAACAAGCCACTTTGAAGAAACTATCAACTAAGGAACTATCATACCTTATACTCTCCGTCTTCATTGGTTTCTGTACACCGTCTCCCGTTGGCGAGCGCTTTCGGACATTGTCCATCCTCGTGGCCGAATATTCAATAATAACCCTTTAGATTATTTAACTAAGGAACTACTTCATTTGTTTAAAGCAGACTGCACTTCTTAGTGTAAATAAGGCAACCTTGATTACTGCTAATATATTTATATTTTCAATATAAAATGTCACGTTTATAAGTAAATATAGAACCTTGAAGAAAAAAAACTAATTTCATTTTACAATTGTAACACGGATGTTTGCTTTGAAAAATCTGGTAGGGCCCAAACCCCTCCTCCCCCCCCCCCCCCAAAAAAAAAATTGGCAGGCCTTTAGACAGATCAAATAAAAATCAACACTAATAATTACATTCTTGGCTAGCTTAGTTAATTCTGGGAAATGTGTTAAAAGTAATAGGCTATTAAACGATGATAAAGAAGAGCAGGAAGATGACTGTTGGAATTTTAGTCATACCAGTGACAAAGCAGTATCTAATGATTATATGGAAGAATTGTCTGTATGATAAGAACAGTTCGTTTCCCTCCCCGAGTATGAACGGTCTGAGTTATAAATGGGGAATACTAGATAGGTCGTATTTACAAAAAATCAATCGGTAAACAACTTAGACAACTCATAACTGTAACTAAATAACAAGTACGGCATTACCAAACCATTCCTTTTGTGTTTTTGAACCGTTAAATTTAATATTTTTTGAACCTCGTCACTTCCTACCTCTACTTTCTGACTTCTCATGGGATTGTGACTTGGAGGTTACAGTGTTGACAGGAGTGTTTAGAAAATGACAGTTTTGGATTATCATTTTTGAATAAAGTTCTTTAAAATGTTGAATAACGGAAGTTTGAATAAAATATCAAAGACATTTAAATCTCAGTGTGTGCGGCTATTGTTTCCTACTTATAATAAACATAATGGGTTTCAAGAAAAATTAATTTGTTATAAGAACTATGATGACCTTAAATATCTTAGGTGCACCATACATTTGGCAAATAGATATCCGCTTGATTATGTTTTTATGAGCACTAAAAAAAAACATTCAAGTCGAAATCCAAAGGAACAAAGTATTTTACTAGCCTTTGGCTTAGGACTGATTGTTGCTGAATGTCGAAAACAAACTAGTTCAGGTATAAATTTGCTATAAAGAATTAATATTTTTATAATATATTCTTTCTAAATGTAGCATTTTATTTTCCGTTGCTTACATTCCTGTTTTTTTTGTTTTTTTCATTCTAGAAATGTTATCACATAAATTTATCATATTACATAAGAATATATGTTTTGTACATTATCTATTTACATTTATAGTATATTGTCCTTGTTATATTATGCCTCCTTTTAATAAATCACCTCAACTTCTTGTATACTTTTAGTGGTTAAATCAAATTACTAATAAGCTTATTTATAGAATTCATTGACTAAATTATTTAGGAAGCTGTTAAAAATAAATCTTGAATAAATCAAGTTTCTTCAAAACTCTTTTCAAGTTGCTTCAAAAAACTAAAATTCAGCTTATTTATTTATTTATTTTTGTGTATTTAGGGTACAAATTATATATACAACTTTTTCTAATAGATTATGACTCATTTTGTTGCAGATTATACCCAGTTTCTATCTACTGTTAGATATGGATCTCCTAAAGATGTCAATAGGTCAGGAAAGAAAGTTTGTTTTTTACTTTTATAAAATAATATATTGTAGAATTGTATTGTATAAATAAATTTGGTTTTATAGTATTGTGAAATAATTTTATTTGTTTTATTATTTAAAAATAAATCTAAAATTTTGTATTTTAAGTTAATTCTGAAGTAAGGTAGCTATTAAAATTCTACTCATTCTAAATTTTTAAAGTTTCTTAACAGTTATAGTTATTACATTTTAAAAAAAAAATTTAGAACATAATTTGACTACAGGTATTTAAATGTTAATGTTAATCAACAAGGTAAATTAAGTCCCTAGCAGGGCAGGTTTATCTGGACCCAAAATATAATAAAAAAAGTTGTAGTGATTTTAAATAGCTAAAAATATAATTGTTCCTTAATTTTGTGCCTAAAGCATAAAATTTAGGTAAACCTTGGTCTTAATATTTAATAAAATGTTTCATTGAATTTTTATTTCCCCCCCAAAAAATAGTGTAGATTAAGAAATAATTCTGACTGCTAAATCATGAAAAGTGTCACTAATAAACTTAAGGTAATAGTTAGCCAACTTATATTGTTTATAGAAAATATATATAAATAATAATTTTAATTCTTGGCACCAAGATTTGTTATGTTTGAATAAAAATTATTGGGGCTCAAGTTTTAGAATTCTTATATTACTTCTTAAATTAACAATTTAATTTAGAGAGTTTAATCATTCTCTAAAGCTGGGTTTCATGCCAGTGCAGGTTGAGAGAGGTACTTCTTATGGGAAACGGTGGACTTTCACGCCACAGCCTAAAGTCTAACAGAAGGCTGGACAAACTACAACCAATAAATAAACAACACTATAATTTTTAAAAGAGGACCCGAAAGAAAGAAAGGTGCCCCTAGTTTGAGTGCTCAGAAAGAACTGACTAAAGTTAGTTTGATAACCCATTTATCTGACAAATCAACTGATGCAGTGCCTCCTTTAATTATATATATTATTAATAACAATATAATTAATATTACTTACAATGTAGACAGTGATTTCTCATTTGTAATTGTACACTTTACTTGTAATAAAAGACAAACAAAAGTTGGGAAATGTTTTATTGATTTACTGACATAAGCCCACAATATTGTTCCCTTATTGCTTACTTACAAAACTAAAAATTATGATAAAAATTTTTATAATTACTGCCAAACACTATAAAAATAGAGAAGTTATAAATATAAAGAGAGAGAAAAAAAATTGCAGAAAATGAAAAGGGGATCTGATTTAACAGAGAAATTGAAATTTTCAACAATTACAAAAATTTAGTTGTTACCTTACCCTAGAGCTATAAAAAAAAAAAAAAAAAACCTGCACAGAAAGATTATCAGTGGTGGACAAAATTCTTTTCAAGTCGTTTTATATTGGATTCATTATCCAGAAGTCATTCTTCTTGAAGATTTGAGTTTGATGTGGTTTGAAGGACAAATGCTGACCCAATACAAATTGTTTAAACCATTTTTTTTTTTTTTAAATTGAAGTAAGTTAAATAGCTTCTTTTTTTTTTTACAAATAAACTTCCCCCAATTTATTTATGGGTTAAAACTGAGCCTTTTCAAGATCTAATTTCTCAACTAGTGTTATCAAATAATTCAAATTTATAATAATAAATAAGCACTTTGCTTATATTTTTCTTTAATTGCTGAGCAATTCTGAGCACATTCAGAATCATTGATTCCAACTTCAGAGCTCAGTCACCTTTAAATGAGTGTTCCTGCCTATCAGCTCTAGATGCACTGCATCTCGTAAATACCATTATCTCATCCGTAGAGCTCAGGTATCTCCCAGTATGTTTACAAGGAGAGGTTCACTAATAGAAGCCGCCATCTATAAAGAAAAAAAATAGGAAGCGTTTCTATAAGTGGAGTAAATAACTAGAAGCTCTCTTATAAATAATAATTTATTAAGTTCTCTTCCATTTTTGATTGTAAATCAAATTATGAATGCAAGTTTACTCATAATTGTTCATTTTTTTTTCAGATTAATCATTGAGAAAAATATAAATGTTAACCAGAGACATATTCTTGGTTGGACTGCTGTACATGTAGCAGCTGTGAATGGTCGAGCTGAGAACTTGAAAGTATTAATTGATGCTGGTGCTGATATAAATATTGGAGATGAATATGTAAATAATTACCGCACTGCTGCTGAAAAGGGTTTTAATACACTTGAAGGTAAAATACCTTGTTAAAATTATTATAACTTGAAGCAGACATATTATAGCAATTTCAGACAGTACTTGAATTAATTCTAATTAAAAAAATTAGTGTATACTTCCCGCCATAACTGCTAAATGTATTAACATACACCATTTTCTAACCCAAATGAAGTCATCCCAATGCCACTATTTTAAATTTCAGTGCTTCCTAGATCACAACTTCAATTGATTTCAGAGGTTTTTTCAGCCATGATAAGCAATGTGTAATTTTTTATCTCTGGCCACATCACATCATTTGAGATTCTAACTTACAAGCTATAATGTTTCTCTTTCTTCTCTCATGATCTTAATCAACCTTAAGTTGTCTTAATTTATTCTCAGGATTAATATTCTCAATGTCATGTTTCCTCATTCAAGTTTCTTTTGTTTTCATTATTCTTTATTATTTTGTGAAAATTGTTATTTACAGGTAAATTAAGTTGTGTTAGAGAATTTCTTCCCTTCTAATCATTTCTCTCCTTCTCTGCTGGCTTCTATATTCTGTGAGAAAGATCGGATTTTATAATTTATTTTTTCACTTATATAATATTTATTCTCCCTCATAGTTTATTTAGTCTATTTCAAACATTCAATAATTTCCCCCTATTTTTCCGAATTAACTGTACACCCTGATTCAATAAAAATTTTGTCTTATAAATTCAAATTATGTTTTCATATTTGGCCTACTCTTCTCGAACTAACTGTACATGTTAGCTGAAGTCAGGCAGAGGTCTCTCTTGTCAAAATTCAAAGTGAAAATGAACATCTCAGTAAAAGAAAAAAAAAATCATTATTCTATTATTCATAAATTATTCTCATCTCCCTCGGTGGTTTAGTTGGCAGCGCACCCACCCGGAAAGTGGGAGACCCGGGTTCGATTCCCGGCTGAGGTAGTGAGATTTTTTTTTCTGTCTCCTTGTACGATTCACATTAATAATGAAATGTGGGATTACTTTACCACAATTATCATCATAATTTGAATGTCAGGTAATGGCCCTTTGCCAAATGAGAGTCTAATAAATAGCTAGAAATTTTAGCTTTTCTGAGTACAAAATGTGACTGTAAATGTTTTAATCCTATTTAATACTTACCAAAACTTAATAATCCGTTAGAATAGAAAGAGTATTCTCTGAGCTTGTTAAATCCCATTTGACTTCTCAAAAAAGGTCTCAGTGTAGTTATTTGTTTCAAAGAAGAAACATGACAGTGTCCTACAAAATTCTCATAATTTTAAGGCATTACTTGAAAAAAAAATTTTCAGCTCATGAAGTTATTCTACATTGAGGAGGGGGGAGGGGATATTTAACAATGGAGATACAACGGAAAGGAAGAAGGTCTCTGGGTGACCAAGAAAGATGGAGTCAAATTTGTCCATGCGTACTTGTTAACTTATTTACCATTTCATCTTCCGGGTTGGACCCAGTCAAATTGTTGTTATTTGCCGAGCTTTCGCACATCATGTGATGGCTTCTTCAGGGCTGAAAAGAGAATGAGAGTTGTAAAGAGAGATTTTTAAAAATCCAGATGGTATATATTTACCATGTTTTATACACTAGGTGGTGTATAATCCCGGCACGGTCTTGTCCTTGGGCGAAGTCTGCCTTCCCATTGGTTCGGGCCCGGGAGAGCAACTACTATCGACGAACCATCAGAGAAGCCATCGAAATAACCAAGAATCCGAAAAATATCAACAGAGAAGACGGATACAGATTGAGCAAAAACTGGAAAACAGCGCTAATTGACAAGAGGATCCAACCAATCAGTGACCAGCTACCTGACTACTCCAGAGACCAGCCGCCAGAACACAGTATCAACCAATGGGAAGGCAGACTTCACCCAAGGACAAGACCGCGCCGGGATTATACACCACCTGGTGTATAAAACATGGTAAATATATACCATCTGGATTTTTAAAAATCTCTCTTTACAACTCTCATTCTCTTTTCAGCCCTGAAGAAGCCATCACATGATGTGCGAAAGCTCAGCAAATAACAACAATTTGACTCGGTCCAACCCGGAAGATGAAATGGTAAATACATCTGACGACCGACGAAGCCTACGTGAACATGTTAACTTTCCAGGGAGTGTGGTGTGTCGGAAGTTACTGTTAGTCGCCATCTACTCTCCATGGGGAAGGTGAAAAAGAGCAGTAGACTGGTCCCTCACACACTTACTCCTCAGCAATGAGGTAAGAGCTTAGAAATTTGTGAAAATATATTGAAAAAACCTTCCGATATGAGATTTTACCAGAATATTTTCTACCTGTGATGAAAAATGGGCTTATTGGTGTGATCCGAATGCCCGTAAGCAATAGTTAGAACAGGGTCAAACTGCTTTTCTTGTTGCTGCAAAGGGGCAATTTGAAAAAAAAATAAAAAATCTATGCTTTTTTTTTTCAATGAACTGGGGCAAAGCTATACTGTTATAAGGAATAAAACTGTTAAAATTTGCTCAATAGGAATAATATTTAAGGCTGAGCTTAATTTTAAGCGCTTTCGAGACTCAATGTCTCATTCTCAGAACCCAGGAATCTACAAGCAACACACCAAACAGTATTTAAAATTGTATGAAATGGTAAATACATCTGACGACCGACAAAGCCTACGTGAACATCTAACCAACCTGTACGGGGAGGATGTTGTTCAGAGAATGAAGTATTTAAAATTTTTAAAAGCTGAAATGTTTAACATTTATACAAAACTTTTAAATAAAATTATGTTAAATTAATTAAAAATGAAAAAAAAAAATTAATCAAATTATGTCAATTAATTAAAAATAAGCCAATAAATAACAATAAAATAAATTACCATTAAAGTCTATTATTTATAAAATGTTTTTTTATTATTTAATACTCCCCTTTACTTACGTATATAAAACCTAATATTAGTTCTGTTGTTTTAGTTCTAGTTGAGAGAGAATCTGAGTTCAGTGACACTTTGCGGGCTCAAGAAAATTACCTTGGATTCACAGCTCTGCACTATGCAGTACTCTATCAAAGTGTGGAGTGTGTCAAAGTACTAATAGCTGCAGGAGCTAATCCACTTATTGAAGCTTCTGGTTATCGAGCTATTGACTTAGCCAAAGGTCACGAAGAAATAGAAAGTATGTTAGAAGAGTACTCTGAGAGAGTAAGTCTTTTTATAACTATTCAAGTAAATCAGAAGTTAATGCACAATTTTTTTTTCTCCTCCCCCATCTATCAAATTATGAAGTAAGAGTTTATTTTATATGAATCCTATTATGTTTATGATGCATGTGAAAATTTTCAAATAGCCTTCAAAAATATAAACATAAGCTTAAAATCCCAAGTAAATTATGTAGAATAATGCAACATTAAAACAACTAATAAATACAATATTATAAATTTTATAAATTTCATTATAAGAATGGAGCACTAGAGTTGAAGGAGCTAATAAATGGATTACATTACTTTTGATAATTCTTAATAAGCCTATTTTAGAAGCTATCCAAGTTTTTCTTTTGAATATAATTCCTTTGTGATCATAGTTTATGAAGAATTATGTTTTAATATCATTTCTGTAATATTTCTAATAGATACCTATTTTAATTAACGGATTTAGAAAATGTGACTATAATTTTGTGATTTTCTTTTCTCCTTCCTTATTTTCTGTATTCCTTGTTTTAGCTAAATTTAATATTCGTTGTATTTTATTTAAATTAATTTAATCATACATTTTCATTGCACTAAATAGATTACATTTTAATAGGTGTTCTTCATTTTTCCAATTATGAAATGCATTGATTCAAGATCTTTTTAATCATTAAGATAAACTCCTTGCTAGAAAATATTGAGTCTTTATTAATTTTTCTGTGTAATGAGTTGCCTATAACAGTCTTGTTTTAATAATTTTCTTAAATTCAAACTTAAAAGCTTTGTTTCTTTTGAAGATCCATACATGTTTGTGTGTGTGTTCATGCATGTGTGTGTGGGAGGGGTTATGCATATATAGACACACACTACTTACAAATTGTTCACAATAATAATTAAACATATTTTTTTAATAATAAATTATCAAATAAAAACATGTACTGCTTTGTTTTTCCCCAAAGCCGAAAGGGGTTTAGAGAATTATCAACTTTATAAATTGTACTATATTGGTAATTTTTGTCTTACAAAAAAAAATTTTTTTTATATACATATTAGGGTATTTATTTAAGAATGTAACATCGAGGATTGAGAAGACCACTTTTGAAACTTAATTCAGAATTTTGGCTTCTTTCTGGTTTACCATTGACCATGTCCATTTTGGCTGATATCGGATGATTTTTATAAAGGTATCAAGGATCGCTTAATTTTTTTCCAAATAATTAACATATGTCAAATTTGTATTTTCATATTTACTAGTTCGATTATGTACCAATATAACTGTAATTTGTTATTATAGTTTGAGGAAATTGAAAAGGAAAGACAAGCAGAGGAAAGACGCAAATTCCCCCTTGAACAGAGATTGAAGCAATATATAGTTGGACAGGAAGCTGCCATTACGATTGTTGCCTCGAGTAAGAAATATTTTATCTTTTATTGTCTATTTTACAAATTTTTGTATGTCAATTATTTTTGAGCTGTAATTTGAAGTTTAAAAAACTTGAGGTTTGATTTACTATCAGTTATTCAAAGAAATTATCTACCTATAGGCTAACGCGCTTGCTCGGATAGCAAGAGATCCAGGTTCGAGTAGTAAACAATTAATGATCCCAATGATATTTATGAAATAATGAAATAAATATCATTGGGAAATCTATATTGATTGGTCAATTTGTAGCAGATTCAACATCAGTTTTAATATATTAAATATATTCATTATATTAAAATCAAAGGGCCCACCAAATGTGCCCTACATCTAGAAAAGCCTTTTTCAGTGAAATTGTATTAGGGGACAAAAATTATGGTTTAGTCAGACATTTTTTACTTGTATGCAAAAAGTTCTGTTTGACTTTCACTTGTTTGTGTCCAGGTCTTTGATCTGCCATCTGTCAATCTTTTATCTTCTAGCACACACATAGCTACAGTTATGTTATAGTAAGTGAACTGTCTCTAATAAGTTATATTTAATTAATACTGGCTCTGTAACATAGCAGTCATTATAAGGGTCTCATGCCAGTAACCTGTATGGAAGTCTGACATCATATACAATTTTAATGTGTCATTACTTGTAAATTGTTTTAATATAAGAAATATTTTTACTTATTGTTGTTCTACTACAACATAAGTAATAGGCATCTCTAAAAGTTAATACCTGTTTTGTTGATAAAAAATTAAAAAGTAATTTACTAATATATAAGTATAAACAAGCAAGAATCATTTACTAATGAAAAAAAAAATGTTTTAAGTCTGAAATTTGCATATTAGGGCAAATTAATAATTAGCCAAGTATTTATTTTTTATTAAATTAATTAAGTTACAATTTTTGCTTAAAATTTTTTAAAAACAAATTATAATTTATAATTAGTGCATTTCAAATTAATGCATTGTGTAAATTTAAATGCCCTGATATAAACGAGTACATAAAAATGGAATTTACTATTAAATTTCTCCTGTTTATTAGCTATTAGGAGGAAGGAAAATGGTTGGGTAGATGACGAGCACCCTTTGGTATTTCTCTTCCTTGGAAGTTCTGGAATTGGGAAGACTGAACTTGCCAAACAAATAGCAAGGTATATTCACAAAGATAATCCAGCTGGCTTCATTCGTTTAGACATGTCAGAATATCAAGAAAAGCATGAGGTTTGCCTAACTTTATTTTAAGAGTTATCTAGTTTTATCAGTTCAGGTAGCAAATAAATAAACTTATATGGAGCTACAGCAACAATTTGGAGCTTTCTGTACATCAGTTTTATTAACTAACTGCTATTTTGTAATAAGGACATCTATTTTATTTAAAACATCGATTTTGAGATTATAAGTTCATATATTTCCTATAAGTTCAATTTTTGTTTTAATTTACCTCTCTCGGTGCCATCTTGTGATGGGAAGTGATGATAGGAGTTATAAATAAAATAAATTACACTAAAGGAGAGTTTGTTGACCGTAGTTATTATTCTAAGATGATTTTAGTTGGGGTTCTGTCAAGGTAGATCCAAAAAACACAAATTTAAAAAATGTAGTTTTTAATAAAGGATTATCTGCCAACGTTTCAGCTTACATTGTAAGCCATCTTCAGGGCTATCATGACTGCTGGAGTCATGGAAATGTGAACTTAGGGACAGGACGTCCTCTCTCATCTTCATGATAGCCCTGAAGATGGCTTACAATGTAAGCCGAAACGTTGGCAGATAATCCTTTATTAAAAAATACATTTTTTAAATTTGTGTTTTTTGGATCTACCTTGACCGAACCCCAACTAAAATCATCTTAGAGTAAAGTACACTAATTCTTGATAAATAAATCCTTTCTTTAAGGAACATTTCATTTTTTTTTTAAATATGTTTCTTTTATGTTATCAATCATCTATGATTCTGACCTAGGAATTTTGCCTAATAAAATTATTTAATGCAAGAAATGCAAGGGAGTTAGAATAAAAAAACCTTACTGCCTCAGCCTGGTCTCGAACCCAGGTCTCCTGCTTGCATTTCTTGTATAAAATTTAATATGGGATTAAATACCACAACAAAATCATTATTTAATAGTCAGTATAAATATATTTTTTCTAAATAGTTATATAGTTCTTATACTAAAAAAATCTTATTTTTCTCTCTCTTAGTATCAAATTTGTGGATGTTAGTGATTACCTTATCTTAAATCTCAAGACCAAATTTTTTTCTAACATATATTTATTAAATTTAGTAAAATAAACTACATTTTATAATTTGCTAACTAAAAAAAATGATAAAATGTTATAAGGGTATCACAATTGAGAACAACAAGGAAATCAAAATCTTCACTCCAGTTCACCCAAAAGAGTGAGACAAAAAATGTTAATTTTTATAATATGAAAAATTAATAATATTGAGTTTTCTTTTGGTAAACTAATGATTTAGGAAAATAAGAAAATATTAAAAATGAAATAATTGACAAAATCGAATCAAAATTTTTTAGCTCAATTTTTAGAAATGTATGGGAAATAATTTTTCTCATTAATTTTCTTGCTACTCTAAATTAAAGTGATTAATAATTACCCTTAGTTGTAATAAGAGTGCTGGAAAATAGTTTTCAAAATGAAATTATTTCTTTACTATTTTAAACAGATTGTATGAGGATGACTGTTGGAGAAAGTTGAAACATTGCAATGTATTATACAGATTAAGTATATAGGGTATGCTAGACCGATATTAAGGTCATTTCTATAAATTTCACAATTTATAATGAATCTCCAAATCCAGGAAAGAGTTTATTCAAATAATTATCTTAATTTGCTTTTGTCATTCACTAATAAATTAATGCAATTAATAGGTAGCTAAGTTAATTGGTGCTCCTCCTGGATACATTGGGCATGATGCGGGTGGGCAGCTTACCAAGAAACTTCGTTCCTGTCCAAATGCTGTTGTTCTTTTAGATGAAGTGGATAAAGCTCACCCTGATGTTTTGACTGTGCTTTTGCAACTTTTCGATGAGGTAAAATATTCTTTTTTTTTTTTTTTTTCCACGTAAAATTTATATTACTAAAATTATATTTACCAGTACATAAGTATAAGTTACTGTAAAGCAGTGATAAAAGCTATAAAAACTACCACTGCAAATGTCAGGCATTATATTAGGTTGAATAAAAGTTTAAATATGATAAAAATTAAGTTATAAGTAATGGAAAAGACTATATGAAGGAATTTTATTATTTTGCATGAATATATTGTTAATACAGGATAATTTTGATAAACATATTATCTTTTAAAATAATAAATGTACTGAATTTTTTTTTTTTTTTTTTTTTACTACTGCCTCGTTTATTAGTAAAAAAGTGATGTAATAGTAATGTAAAGTTTGTGTGCTATGGTGGAGTGAGTGTAATTGGTACACCAACTAGGTATGTGCGAGTTATGGTGAGAATATTTCTGCGGACGTAGTGCTCCGAGGAGCTTTACAAATGAAGTAACCGGTGAGGCATAACCGGCGTTTATATGATGTATGACACTCGTACACAGGTGTGTCATTGAGAACATAAATCTAACATATTATATCTAGAAATTATTTACATAGTACTGAATTAATTCAAAGTACTATACATATAATATCGACTGATAAGCTATCAGACTAAAATGCTGGTATACGAGTCTAGATAAAATGAGGTGAATAAATCATTGCAGACTTATTTTTTAAATTATCAGGTTTAAAAATATTATCTATTTTTTAAGTACTAATAGTTAATATATACAAAGTAAAAAATTACGTCTAAAGTTATTACAATTTTATTTTTACTTTTTAATTCCCACTTAACCAATTAGGCCTTGGAGGGAAGGGATGTTTTCAGCAAGCTACCCTATCATAAATATCCACGGCACTTGGCAAAGCCTAACCAGTGTAGGACTCAAACCATTAATGGCAGGCTTGGAGACCCAAACAAAAGCTCTCTTAGAAAGAATTTTAAAATGTTCTCAGTTGATTAATAGAGGAGCAATTAAAGAAAGGAAGAAAACAAATAATTAATTACCCCTTGTTAAGAGTAATAAGTATAATACAATTAAAGGTGGCAGCTCACTGAAAAAATTTATATTTATAAACCTGAAAAAATAAGGTTACTATTTTTGGTTACTGCTCCTTTGTTAATGTTCATTTTTAATCCTTACAGTTATTTTGGTGCAATAAACAATTTTAAAAATTAAAAAAAAAAAAGTCACAAATGTTGCATAAGGGAAAATTACAACTAAGCCATAAGCTATAAAAATTAATAATAGGTATTACTTCTGAAAATACATTTCTATCACCAATTTTATTAACTAACTGCTGTTAATTATTATGAATATTTATTTTTAAAAGAAATTGATTTTGAGATTTTAACAAAATGATATTTTATTTCCTAAAAATTCAATTTTTGTTTTAAATTAATTACCTATGACAGTGCCTTCATTTAAAAGGGAGTGATAAGAGGAAAAGTAGACTAATTCTTGATAAATCCTTTCTTTAACCTTTTCTTTAAGAAACATTTCATTTTTGTTTAAAAATATGTCTCTCATCAATGATTCTGACTCAGGAATTTTGTCAAATATAATATGGTGAAATTTAAAATCTATTGTTCTTTATGGGGAAAAAATAGAAAATTGCTTTAACTGATTTGTTTTTCTTAGTGGAGAGACCATTTCCTCCCTAAAGTGAAGCATAACTTTATATACTAATTATCCCTCCCTCCCCCCCCCCAGCCACAAAAAAAAAACAAAAAAAAAACAGAAAAGCAAAATACCTGACTCAGGTGACTGAGAGTTGCATAAAAATTTATTAAAAACTTAATAAAATTTATGCTTATAAACAAATTAATAGTATTTTCCAATTGACAGATAGAAAAGGGAGTTAATAATCCTAAGAAGACTCTGGTCTATTGAAGATTAATAATTATCTGTACCCTGTTATTTTTATATATATTTTTTTTTCAATAAATGGATATTAGGTTTGCTCTATGTGTTAGGGCCGACTTACCGATGGCAAAGGAAAAACAATTGAGTGCAAAAATGCCATATTTGTTATGACTTCAAACCTGGCTTCAGATGAAATTGCCAGTCATGCTATGCAACTAAGAGCTGATGAAAAAAGACTCAAAAATAGTAAGTTACTTTCTTTGTAAACTCTTGTTATTTATATTTTTACCTGATAACTGATTAAAAAAACTCTTAAAATGTACAAAAATATATTTTATGAGATTTTTATATCTAATAAAAAATTGATAGTACCGGTGAGTCCCGGCCAGTGAACACCACGTTTGTGTAGCTCCCTGTTATCAAATAATATTTATAGGTTTTAGGCAGCGTTATGCCCTGAAAATTAATAGGCTACGAGAACTAAGTGTGCTCAACAAGTGTGTGAAGTGTGGAGAAGTTACATCGCCGACATCACCTACAAATCAGTGAGTAAAGACAAACCTTTTATTCAATAGCCAGCCCCAAGCGGGCAGGCAGGGTTCAGACTTGCCTGTCTTATCTGTCCCCTCCCTCATTAAGGCCACTTTCTCAGTACAGGGCTCTCGAGCTCCACTTCCAGGTTCAAAGCTCGGAGTTTTTTTTTTCTCTATTAACGCACTCCTAATGATGGGAGGTAATTACTACCATCAAGTTATATCTAGCGGAGGTAAAGGCAAGCGAAGGGGCGGACCCATGACACCTCCAAAAGACAAGAGGAGACACCGGTCAGCGACCAGAACCCCCACCGAGCAAAACAACGCAATGTCAACCCGCCCCAGCACCTCACAGGGCGTGACCTCCCATCCCTCCACCAGCGCCCCCTCACCATCCCAGCTTCCTGAACAGGATTCCCAGTCAGTGGAACAATTGCGTTTTGCCACTCATAACCCCTTCCAAGCCCTTCAGGATATGGAGTAGATTCAGCAGTCCCTCGAATAATTCGACCACCACCAATATTTGTCAGAAATCTGAACGACTTCAGACTGATGTGCTCCCAGTTGAACGAGCGAGTGGGGCCTGGCAGATATTCGTGTATCAACAGGCAGCAAGATACTAAAATAATTCCTGACAGCCCGACACCTATAAAAAAATAATACAATACCTAAAGGAAACGAATGCGCAGCACCACACATACCAGCTCAAAGAAGAGAGGGCTGTAAGAGTGGTGATTCGTTATCTCCACCACACAACTTCTCCAGACTTCATCAAGGAGGAGTTGACTGACTTAGGATTCAGTGTCAGAAACGCCATTAACGTGATCATAAGCCGATCCCAGAGAGGTGAAACCTCTGCCTCTAAAACACCCCTGCCAATGTTCTTTGTGGACCTGGAGTCTACGCCCAACGTGCAAGAGATCTACAGCTTGACCTCGCCCTGTTACTGTAGAGTAAGAGTCGAGAAGCCACATCCAGAAATAGTACAATGTCACAAATGTCAGCAATAAGGTCATACAAAAACCTACTGTGAATACTCTCCACGGTGTCTCAAATGGAGGCGCTCACACCAACTACATGTGAGCTGTGCCAAAAAAATCACCCTGCCAACTACAAGGGCTGTCAGGTGTACAAGGAGCTGAAACAGCGGACCCTGCCTACTCGTCAACCACAGACCACAGCTCAGGTTCGGAAAGTGGTACCTCCGCCCTCAAGAACCAGGACTGTCCTCCGCTCGAATGACTCAGGATCAGGAACTCCCACACCATGATTCCCACATCCAAGAATTCCTTTTCTATCCTTCTATGGAATGCTAAAGGCATCCGGACGCATACTGATGAACTCAAACTAGTTCTCGACAACAAAAATGTAGACGTAGTTTTACTGACAGAAACACGACTAACTAAACGAAATAATCTAAAATTTACTGGCTACCACACTTATAGGACAGACCATCCTGATGGGCGAGCTCATGGTGGAACTGCACTACTTATCAAGAAATCCTATACCCATCATATTTTACCCTCCACTTCCACAGAGTCCCTTAATCAACAACAGTGTCAATTTCTACAACCTCTTATCCTATCACACTTTCAGCAGTGTATTGTCCTCTAAATAAGCTAATCACTATACCAGAATTTTCTACTTTCCTCAAAGACCTCGGTCCCCACTTCCTTGCCTGTGGAGACCATAATGCAAAACACTTGCAATGGGGATCAAGAACAACCAACTCTCGAGGTCAATCTCTATATAATGCAGTATCAACCCCAAAACCTCTCCACAATTATGTAGTCCTTCCTCTCCCACTTATTGGCCCTCTGATGTAAACCGCCTTCCTGATATCCTGGACTTCTTCATCTGTAAAAACCTTACTCCTCTTAATTATTCTGCTTCTACCTTAAACGAACTCTCTTCTGACCACAGCCCAGTACTCCTTACATTATCCTTGAGCCCTATTCCATTGAGTTCCATCTTGACTCACGACTTACATGGGGCGAACACACTAAAATTAAAAGACAAGAACTCAATTGACGATATGGTCATATCTATATTCTATACATATTCTATATTCTAGAATACAGACTCATGAACAAGAACTCCGATCTTACGATTGAAAACAAACTGACGCTCTACAAAACCATATTACGACCAATCTGGACTTACGGAGTAGAAATCTGGGGTGCCGCCAAGCCTTTCAACATCCAACGAATCCAGTCCTTTCAATCCAAAACCCTCCAAATAATCACAAATGCTCCCTATTATGTATCCAATTCCTCTCTTCACCACGATTTTAATATTCCTTTTGTTCAGGATCTAATTTCTTTCCGCTTCAGCCTTTTTCACAGTAAACTGCCATTCCATTCTAATCCACTGGCACAGACATTGTCTTCCAACTCCAACCCCTACAACCCTCCCCGTCGGCTCAAACGAAGATGGCCCCGTGACCTCCTGGGAACATAGTCTGTAAATAATTTGAGAGTGGTGACACTGGTCACCTCCTCTCCTCATATGACTTTCATTAATGTCATTTATTTTATATTATACATTGTTATCAAATTACAAAATGTTTTTATTTATTTTTAACAGAATGTAATATATAAATAAAGGTTATATATATATAGAACATATCTATGCATAAAATACCCTTTTTGAACTTTCAGGTTCAAACCAAGCCTCAATGAATGTGTCAGAAAGTTCTGAAAGGGTTACAATATCGAGGACTTTTAAGGAAAAAGTAGTTCGTCCAATACTTAAGAGACATTTTGGGAGGGATGAATTCCTAGGACGGATTAATGAAATAGTTTATTTCCTTCCATTTTCAAACTCTGAACTGAATACACTGGTCTCAAAAGAACTTCACTTTTGGGCAGCAAAGGTAATTAATTACTCATTGCAAATGTTATACATACACAATATTTATAAAATAAATACTTGATCATGGGGTTTCATGACCTAGACCAATCAAACCTAGTTTATTAGTTTTTTTTGTTTTTTTTTTTTGTTGTTGTTTTTTATCCCATGGAGTATGGAGACAGAACCATCTGCATCATCCCTATTCTAAACATTCTCATTAGGAAGGTCTTTTGTTGATAAAATATTTTTCTGGGCAAGACTCAAACCTGCAAGTTTGCTTGGGAGTTCCATGTAGTTCTCTTGTATTAGGCCTGTTTCTTTTGAAAAATTTAAATTAATTAAAAAATTTCAGCTTCTTAGGTTTTTTCCTTGGAGTTAATTCAACTTATAATTTCAATGAAACATAAACAAAAGTTCATCTTGATTCTTTGTTTGCCTTAAGCTCAAATTCAAGCTATTTTGAAGTCTTTTTTTTTTTTTTTTAATTTCTGTTATTTAAACAATAAAACCAAAATTTGAATATACATAAACATAAAACGGTATAAAAATCAGAGATCAGGCTGGAAAAGCTAGTAGTTTCTTACTGTTATAATATATTATAAAATACTTGTAATAATAGTTTCAAGTATCATTAATTGAGAATGCCCAAAGTTATAATTGTTTAATGTATGAGGAAACAATAATATTGTGAAAATCAAAATGAATAAAATGTTTCTAAAATTGAATTTAGACCATAAAATAAAACTCCCAAAACAAAAAACTTTTGTTTATATAAATATTAATTCAATAGTACTTAATTATATATAAATGAAAATACAAATTTCTTAATATGAAATTAAATTTAATTATTCAAAGAAAAAAAGAAAATAACATCAATCTGAGGTATTGAGCCAGGGTCCTAGATTTTGTTTGAATGNACTTATCTCAAGTGATCTACCCTCCTGCTCGCAGAATTTATTTTTAGGGACGGAGATTATTGCAAAGCGTATTAATGGGTGGTAAAGCTACTCTAAAATCTTGCATGCGATAACCCTACTGTTTAGTGCAGTATTCTTTCTGTATTAACAAAACTGATCTACAGCTGGAAATACATATTTAAATCTGTAAAAAGTAACCTCTCTCATACTTTTTTTTTTGGTGTGTTAGCCTCCCTTGCAACCACTTAGGGTCATTGGAGGGAGGGGCTATCTACAGGTTGCCACCCCATTTTAAACACCCATGGCACAGGACAAGCTTCTATATTATAAATAAAAGATTGACCTGGGCGGGATTTGAACCCGCGGCGTCAGGATTGCGAAACCCGTACGGATCCCCTGAGCTAGCCTGGCGCCCCCCAGATCTTTCTTGCTTCTACTGGTTTCTTATTAACAGTGGGTACCCTTGTTTTTCTCAGCTTTTCCTGCCCTCCCCCTTCCTTGTGAGTTCCTTGAGAGAGCTTGCTTGGTCGCATGGTCTTCTACCAATGACGCATATGTTCTCCTGTTTTCTCTTTCTTATCTCCTAAATTTTTGTCTGTGATGTTTTAATTTGAACCACCACTTTTGGACATTGCTGCCGAAATATGTGAATTCCTCCATTGTCTCTAAGTCAAATCTTCCTAGACGATTAGGCTCAGTGCTTTTAGTGTTTGGTTGCATCTTTTTAAATTTTCTTATGCTTAGCATTGTCTGCAGTCATCTCCAGGTCTTTTCTCCCAGTCTACATTTTCCAGCCAAGTAGAAAGCATTCATGGTAGGCCCCTTTTCTTTTGTTGTTTGTCTTTATTATATTTTCCAGAGTAAGGATATATAGGATAAGATTTTCCCTAAAGTGGTTTAAGTTGGTCATGGTCTTGTATGCATAGGTCCCCTCACTACCACTATGTTATACTTTTGTAATTTACTGAATTTTCAAACAATTATGATTCTAAATAAGTAAATATATTTTGTGCAAAATTTCAGGCCAAAGATAAGCACAGTATAACTTTAAATTGGGAGACCGGAGTTGAAACTGTTCTTGCTGGAGGATATAACATGCATTATGGAGCAAGGAGTATTAAATATGAAGTTGAAAGGCGTGTCGTGAGTAAGCTGGCTGCTGCACAAGAAGCTGGTAGGAGTTGTGTTTTAGAATCAGTTCAAATGTTTATAAATTGTTGGACCTGTGCACTTTTTGTTAATTTCAGTTTTGGATCTAATTTCCTCTCTGCCATTAAACACATAGGCATTAGTTGATTAAAGTCCTGCTGCTTATTATTTTTTTTTTTTTTTTTTTTTTTTTTTATGATGAATACAATGAACTTGTATTTTACTATCTGGTAAAATTCATGTGGTATATTTGACCTTTAAAATTTTGCCTCAGAAGTAAAATCATTCACAGAAACTCATTAGGGATTTTTTTAAACCTCCCATGTCACCACTTCTGTTCATTAAGGGAGAAGTTATCTTTTGGTTGCTGCTCTATTCTAAACATCCAGCCACTAGATAGGCTTTTATTGTTTAAAACTTGCGAATTTTAAGCTCAAACTCCAGCATCAGGCTTCAAAGACACAAACATTTCCCTTCAGCTAAACTGGCCCTCCATAGGATACGTTATCTTATCAGTGGGAGAAGGTTATTTTGAAAGGTGTTTGAACTGCAAATTTTTCCATAAATAAATTGTGGAATTTTTTAAACAGATCTTATATTTTTTTCCTCATAAAAAAATAAATGAAAAATCACTATTATTTTCTTTAATAATGTATAATAAAATATAACTAACTCTATTTTCTTTTTGCAGGAATATTGAAACCTGGATGTTCTGTGTTATTAGTAGTTCACTGGCCTAACCAAAATGAAAAAGGCTCAGAACCAACTATTAAGTTGCGACTTAGGCATAAAGGAATGAATGATTTTATTGATTTAGATGCAAATCCTTCTTTACATGATGTAAAGCATAATATGTCAATGACTCCATCATTTACCTTCTGAATAAAAGTAAAATTTTCATAAAATATATAGACTAAAAATTCAGACTATAATGGGATGGGGTTTTTTGCTGTCTAAAATATGCATTATTGTGAATTGTAAATTTACCTTATAATTAAAAATTTTTAATTAGTTGTGTTTAATTTCTAGAAAATTTAGTAATATTTTTCTTTTCTTACATCCCTCCAAATTTTATTATGACATCTCTGGATGCTAGTTCCCACTCTATGTTTGTAAAAAAGGACCTCCAGATCGTAGAAAACACAGGGGCTTTTTAGAACCCCACACCACCCTACCACATTCAAACTACTTGGAGTCCCTCTTAGTTTGCTCCAATTCTGGCTATCTCACTTTTCGAGACCAGTTTTTGCACTAAATATCTGGACTTGCCATGGATCAACAACCTGACCCCTCATATAGCTAATATTATGTTAAAAGACCTGCTAGACCTTCTCAGTGTCTTCACTTCACCCAAGACATCATCAAGAAATATGTTGATGATCTTGTATTTTTCCTCAATACACAAAAAAAATTCCACAGATCTTAGAATCATTAAACTCTTACCCTCCCCCCCCCACCCCACCTCAAATTCACTATTGAATGTGAATCCAATTTTCTTCAAAGTTCATCCCCCTTTCCTTGATATACTTCTCATCAGACAACCTGATGGTCAAATTTTCCCTGATTGGTAAACCAAACCCACCTATTCTAGGTGGTCTTCTCCACTTTCATTCCACCCATCCCCGTTACCAATTATTAATGTCACCAGAAACTTGATGCAGCAATCCTTCTATCTATCTGACTCTTCTTTTCACCTAACAACTTGTAGTAGCAAAATCCTTACTCAAAATGGTTTTCCCTCTTCCCTAATTAACAACCTAAAATCCAAATATTCCATCAAGTATTATTGTTCAGCTTCATATATAGGAGCCTATTATTAGGCTTATTAGGATTATTTATCGAACTCACTAACTTCCCTTCAAAGGGATTAATCTGGTCATCGTTACCTACCTATAAAGTTGAATTATTTTTTCATATTTGTGTAGTTAAATTTTGAGTTTATTCTGTATTTAATTTTTGGTTTTATAACTTACTCCTCTGTCTGTTCATTCCAATATATAATTTTATAAGTGTAATAGTGTGTATTGTATTTCAGCACTGATGATTATCCATGATGATGGATGTTAATAAGGAAGCAGGAGGAGCAAGAAAGATCTTACAGGAATTACAATGGTTAGCTCATGGCATTGTTGAGGCCCTATACTCCAAATACAGAAGCAGGAGATAACCAACTGTAGGGAAAGTCTAGGAAAGAGAGTAGGAAAGCTGGGACACAAAGGAGTTTTCCTACAAAACCCAAATAATACCACTCCTCTGTTAATTGTTTTCTTCTGCCTTTCATTTTCTTCCTTCATCTTATTTAACTACTAACATTTACCACTTTAGAAGTTTTATTTGTTGATTTATAATAAGAAAAATTGCCTCCCTTTTTGTTAACCTCTCATAAGGGACAAGAGAGAATAGAATATGAGAGAATAATAATAATAAGCCCAATTCCATTATACTAGTCAGTTTTCTGAGAAAATCCCCCCCCCCACTCTCTCTCTCTCTCTCTCTCTGTGTGCGTGTGGATATATGTGTATGTATTTACTACTACATAAAACTCCTAAGCTTTGCAGGTTGGAGTCTTGCCCAGAAAAATATTTTATCAACAAAAACCTTCCTAATGTAAATGTTTAGAATAGGGATGTTGTAGATGTTTCTGTCTCCATACTCCATGGGATAAAAAAAAAATATCTCTAATAAATTAGGTTTGATCGGTCTAGGTCACGAAACCCCTTAATTCAGCATTTAATTGATAAATATAGTGTATGTATAACATTTGCAATGAGTAATTAATTACCTTTGCTGTCCAAAAGTGAAGTTCTTTTGAGACCAGTGTTTTCAGTTCAGAGTTCGAAAATGGAAGGAAATAAACTATTACTTTAATCCATCCCAGGAATTCATCCCTCCCAAAATGTCTTTTAAGTATTGTACGAACTACTTTTTCCTTAAAAGTCCTCGATATTGTAACCCTTTCAGAACTTTCTGATACATTCAATTGTATCTGAAGCCAGATTTAAAGTCATTACAAATATGGCATTTTTAGCTTCCTTTTCTAATTGTGTCAATTGGAAAATACTATTGATTTGTTTACAAGCATACATTTTATTCAGTTTTACATTTTTATGCAACCCTCAGTCACTTGAGTCAGGTCTTTTGTTTTTCCGTTTTAAAGTAAAAAGGTACAATGAGAGTGTCAAGTGAAAAATTTATTCAGCATTGTCCCCAACAATTTCATGAGTGTTGCATTAAAGCTGATAAATGGTGAGTGATAAAATTTGGAATACAAACAATTTTAATCTTTGATATTGTTTATTTATTTCTTAAATGCCAAATTTAAAATTATCAGGGTCATTTTGTGAAAGAATTCAAAAACACTAATTTTGTACTATTAGAAAAGAAAATACTACTCCAGGCTTAGCTAGCTGCTATACTGTGAGCCACAGGAGATAAGAATGAAGAAGAAGAAAAGATACTGCATACAGACTATATCTCTACTGTAACAGTAATTTTTGTGTAGCTTTTTTTAAAAATATATTTTAACCTTGTAATAGTGAAAAGGTTCAGTTCAATTAGAGAGTTTTTTGACCGTAGATATTATTATTAGATGATTTTAGTTGGGGTTCGGTCAAGGTAGATCCAAAAAAATACAAATTTAAAAAAAGGGTATTTTTTTAAAGATTATTTAAAGAAACGTTGGCAGATAATCTTTAAAATAATACTCTTTTTAAATTTGTATTTTTTTGGATCTACCTTGACCGAACCCCAACTAAAATCATCTAATAGGTTCAGTTCAATGTTTTTTTTTGCTGGGGAGTAGGGAGGGATGATTAGTATATAAAGTTATGCTCCACTTTAAGAAGAAATTGGTCTCCCCCTTAAGAAAAACAAATCTGTTAAAGTAATTTTCTATTTTTTCCCATTAATAGATTTCAAATTTCACCACATGATATCTGACAAAATTCCTGAGTCAGAATCATTGATAAGAGACATATTTTTGAAAAGGTTTGAGAATGGATTTATCAAGAATTAGTCTACTTTTCCTCTCATCAGTAGAAATTAAGTTGGGCCAGGATTAGAAAAATAAATGCTCCAAAATTATTGGGTAGTTATTTTATTACCCAATAATTTTGGAGTATTTTATTTTTAAATGATAATCCTGGCTGAAACTCTAACTTAATTTCTCCAGTTTTATAAAATTATATTTGAAACCTATTTTGTTGTATACATTAATTTTGGTCTCCTTCTAAACTATCAACTCATCTAATGGTGTGCAAAAATAAGCTTAAATACTGAATTTGGTTTCATTACTTTAAAAATTGTGGATACTAGAGCATGTACAGACAAATGAATGTGTGCATATATATATTGTTAAAGACTAGGAAAGTAGTTGACTTGAGGACCACACTTGTACCTTGTACGGGAAGGGGCCAATTTAGGGTTACTTAGAAATCGCTATTAGAATCTTCTAGGTCTGCCTTGACCCTTTCAGAAAGTTATAAAAGCAGCTTGCCAGAGGCCCCCTGAGTGTGTGATAAGTTATTCTTAGCTAGTGTCAGTTTCCATGTCAGATCGTGTACCTTAGAACTTTGGAATGGCCATAGTCTTTCCAGAGCTGGTAACAGTATAACAGTAGCAAGTAAATAAGTACATTTAATTCATTTGTACTTATCTGTTAATTAGCTGTAAGTAATTTATATTTTATATTTATTTATTAGTCAGTAAGGGCAGTAGGTTTGATTGTTATTTGTAATTAGTAGATATAGTTATTTGTTATAGCTTTTGTGGAGAAATCTGTAAAACTAAGTTTAGGGGAAGTAACATGAAGTATGGATGTTTCAGTCAAGGGAGGGGGAGGGGGAAAAGACAGTGAGGTTTAAAGAGATAGTAGCGAGTCAAAAGAACAATAAATTATGGGGAATTAAGGATAAGAAACCTAAGGCTGCAAAGACAGTTAATTTTTTTAAATAGTTAAGTTGTTGGCAGGGCCTAAAAAAATAACTATTTTAATGAGAAATTCAATTACTCTTTTGGCTGTCCCACTTGTATTACTTTCTTTGACACAAATTATTCTGAAACAGTTAGTAGAACAACTGAAAAGCTAATCAATGCTTGTTACTACTCTGGCCTTTCCTCTGTTTGCCAGGCTTTGTAAAGATTAGGAATGTGAAATTTATCTTTCACTCTAAATCTATAGTGATTAATTTTTTATACGTATATATATATATANATATATATATATGTGTGTGTGTCTAAAAAAAAGTAGGATAAATAAAAATATAGAATATATATTTTTGGGGAAACAAGTCACTCCTCATCAAAGAAAAGTAAAAATTAAATCTTAAGAGCTCTTTCTCTTCTCTCTTATGAAGGGCAGCTTGCTTCTCCAAAAACTAATATTCTTTGCATATTCTATTAATTTTATTTATCCTCCTATTTACTTAGATTTATGTTTTTGAGTGAAAAACTAAGCAATGATTGGCACAAGCCTCTTTTGATGTCTGTTTTATACCATTAATAGAGGTCCTAGTTAGATGTTAATGAGATACAAAGAAATTGCGTTTTCCCCCAACCCTGTATTTTGAGGGTTGAGTAATTTGGATGTGAATCATTTTTGTGCCACTGTACAGTATAGTATATAATTTAAAATAGAGAGTTTTTTTTACCGTGGAAATTATTAGTAGAAAATGGTTGGGTTCGGTTACAGTTGATAAAAAAAATTAAATTTAAAAAAAAATGTATATTTTAAANGTTTTTTTTTTTTTTTTTTTATCAACCTTGACCAAACCCCAACAAATTCTCTATTAATAAAGTTTCTTTTGGCAAACACAGATTCTAATGCCACTAACCTAAATAAATTCTTAACAATAATACTTCGGATAGATGGAGAAGTAAAAAATTAGCTTTATGCTTAATAGAGTCAATATGGCCATACTCAGCATCGACACAGTTTAAATGAAATAAAACCTTTATAATCATTGCCATCTTCATAGTTATTAATAGTTTATTAAATTTTAAAACCCTATAAAAATAATTAAAAACCTGACTACGTTTGAAACATTTATTTTATTATTAAAGAATATAAAATAAAATATTACTTTGACTAATTTATGTACTACATTTAAAAAACAAAACAAATATTTTCATCACAAATGCTGACAACCCTAGACATAACAATCACATCTAAAAAATTTCAATAAAATTGATCCAAAATGTTCCACCTGACTGAATTATTGAAGAAAAACTTTGTTTCCTAAAAATACTGAATTGAATAAAAAGTCAAATTGGATATGTAGAACGTATAATTCTATGTAAAATTATTTACAAGGATAGTGATAAGAACCGACTTAGAGGGTTTTAAATAGTCCCAAAGCATACAAATATGCCATAAGTTCTGGATTCATTTGCTTGTGATTTCAAGGAATGAATAACAAATTCATCAACATAGTCAACAATTAATTTTTAATATGTAGACATTATCATTTCGGCATCCAACTATTATATTCATGCCCATAATGACAGGGGATGAAAATACTTCTCCAGGTAATGTAATTTCAGAAATTTTTTCTCCTGATGAAAAATTTAACAAATATCCTTTGCCAGCTGATGAAAAACAAGCAACAATGCCTTGAGATATGGAGGAGTCAGTTATTTTGACAAATGGTGTCGAAATTACTTTAGAATCAAGGGCAGTTTTCCAAGAAATTTTTCTTTCTTTTAAGCAGTATACATATGCATCTTGACAACCATATATTATGACCTCCTTATTATCCTCTTGAACCACTCTTACAATAGAAGAGAATATCATATCTTGACATGGGAAAATCGCTTCCTGCAGGTAAAAAATTATGTATATAAATATATATTACAATATCATAACTACAATGAAAATAAAAAATTTTCATATACCTAATTTAAAATCAAGAAACTTATTAAAAGTGATAGTACTATTAGTTCTATACAAATGCAGGCATTAGAACTTTACTTAAAATTTAGCTGCCTCTGGGAAACAATGTAAGCTTTGATGATAGTAACTAAGGTGCGGGAATTTTAAGCAATATCAAATAATCAAGGGATTCAAGTTAAGCAATGAAAAAGTTTGCTGTAAAACTAATTAGACTACAAAGCTAATCGATTACTTAAGTCTTATTTTCCTTGGAATATGTACAGTTAAATAAGAAATGGGTAAGTCAAAGACTTGGGTTCTTCCAAAAAAAAAAAAAATGAGAAATTTCTAAAAATGGCATATTATAAGTTATAGTGACAGTCTCTCACGATAAATATCCATTGTTTGAATTAAATGGGATGTGCATCTGTGAACATATAGAAATATCCTTCTAATCATGTCCATGAATGGTAAACTAATGATATAAGTGTAGCCAAGTTAATCAAAAGCCACGGTAATATGTTTGATTTTGGAACATGGCGACATGTATTTTTCTTCAAAGAGTTCTTCGCCTTTTCCATTATATTTTTCACCTGATTTTCCAATATCATGTCATTCCCATACTATACAACAGAGGTTGGCAACTCGGGCACCACTACGCCCTTCAATGAATTTTAGTGCGCCCTTAAACTATTGTTAATTTAAACAAGAAATTCAAAACATAAATTTTAAAATCCCTAGAATCTACTATTAGATGATTTTAGTTGGGGTTCGGTCAAGGTAGATCCAAAAAAAATACAAATTTAAAAAAATGTATTTTTTAAAAGATTATCTGCCAAGGTTTCGGCTTACATTGTAAGCTATCTTCAGGGCTATCATGAGGGCGTCCTGTCCCTAAGTTCACATTTCCATGACTAATCTCTGGTCTTCATGAAAGCCCTGAAGATGGCTTACAATGTAAGCCAAAATGTTGGCAGATAATCTTTTAAAAAATACATTTTTTTAAAATTTGTATTTGTTTTGGATCTACCTTCACCGAACCCCAAATAAAATCATCTAATAATAATATCTACAGTAAAAAAAACTCCTTTTGAACCTAATATCTACTGTACGTCAAATGTGAAGCGCTAAAGCATTGAACTGACGGCTCAAAAAGACAGAGCAAACCTAATATCTATATATTGGGAAAAAAATATATAAAAAATAATAGGGTACAGATAATTATTAATCTTCAATAGAGCAGGGTCTTCTTAGGTTTATTAACTTCCTTTTCTAAATCTGTCAATTGGAAAATACTATTGATTTGATTACAAGCATACCTTTTATTCAGTTTTATATTTTTATGCAACCCTCAGTCACTTGAGTCAGGTCTTTTGTTTTTACGTTTAAATTAAAAAGGTACAATGAGAGTGTTGAGTGAAAAATTTATTCAGCATTGTCCCCAACACTTTCATGAGTGTTGCATTAAAGCTGATAAATGGTGAGTGATAAATCAATGCTGAGTGGGAAGAAGAGTTTTTTCATAGAATACAACGGTAAATGAGTGTGTTTAGTGAGCATTGCGTTGCTTAAAAAAAGTAACATAGAAAGACATTTTAAGAGTTTACATGGCAAATTTAATTCTGAGTATTCATTGATATCAGAACTAAGTAAAATGAAAATGCTATCCTTAAAATGGTCAATTACAAAGCAAGAAAGTCTTCTTACAAAAAAATTAAAAGCAGCAACCTAAGCATTGATTAAAGTTGCACATTTACTTGCAAAGAAGAAAAAAACCTTTTGCCTTTGACGCGGAAATAATTAAAGAAGCTATGCTAGTAGCGGCTGATTCTCTTTTTGATGACTTAAAAAACAAGACGGGAATATTGTGAGCTATTAAAATGTTACAATTATCAGCTAGAACCGCAACAAGAAGAATCAAATTTATAGCAAGCACGATCATATATACTTACAAACATTCTTCTGTATTTATTTAAGGTTAATAATAACCTTGTTCTGTAATTAAATTTANTAGCACAACTAGCTTAAATTTAGGTAATTTTTCACAAAATTTGACAATATTTTATGCAGCATCTTTAATTTAATTTTCTTAAAAAAAAAAAAAAAAATAATCCACCGCATTATAGTATCATTTGTTAATGTATTGAAGGGAAAAAATGCTATATGTCTTGCTATTTCTTTTAAACTTCTATTAAAAGGTTCTTTTAAAAGATAAATACTTCTTTAGATATTATTCATTAATATGATTTTCTGAATCCAGAGTTCTTGAATATATTTGTTAAGTCAAAAAAAAGTTGGTGCCCGCCATGAATTTTTAATTTAATATTTCACTCTCTACATTAAAAACTTTGCCGACCTCTGCTCTACAATATATTGTAATTTTACCAAGAATTTCCTCCATCACTGTTTGTTTAAGAGACCAATAATAGCATAAGTCGAACATAAATTAAACTGAAATAAATACATACCTTTCCTCCCAATTACCTCTGTAGTAGAACAGAACTTTGAGCCATGTTTAGAGATATGAGAGGAGAGATCTAACGAACGAATACCTTTAGGCATAACTTTCACTTAAAGATCTTCTGTGAACATTTGATGAGGTAGGTTATCAAATTCCTATGATCACATATAAAACAAAACAAAGTCAACAGGTAAAGCAGCTAAGGGATAATTAATTTTCAAGCAAAATTTTTTAATTCAAGTCTTGACTCATTACAGATGGTCTGCTGCCTATAGTGATTCTTGGAGGGGTTTACAGATCTTTTGATGATTCATTTGGGGGTATTTTACATATGTTGTAAACTATACACAAACACTTGGCAAAGATCTCTTTCAGCTATTAGTAAGTTCATGGGTTGAATCCCACAGATGAGTCTGCGATGCATTGAGATACAGTTAAAATTATTTTCATCTATGGTTGAGAGTCAAGGAGGGAGGAATTCTATTCCCATTTATTTTATGGCTGATATTATTAATCCCAAAGATTACTGAGCATTGTCCAGAAACCTGATGACATCCACTTTCTTCTTAATCTTTCATAGATATCAGGTAGAAATTCACAAGTCACCCTTCCATCGGCAGCTTCATATTACAACTTCACAATATCATTGCCACAATGTCAAAGCTACTTCATAAACAGCATTTTCTATAATAATTGTAAAAAACATGTAAAAGCACTTGAACCAAGTGTTCAAATGTCACTGTACAAATCCTGCAATAAGCTAGTGATAGTTGAACTTGATATTTGATTGGCATATATCCCAATATTATTTGAAGGGGGTGCAGTTGGTATAAGTTATTTTTTGCAATTCAGTAAGTCCAAGCAGTGGGCCATATCACTCTTCTCTAAGACTGCTTTAATATGCATTCTTTATTCCTTATTTATTGCCCCAATTGGTGCAGCATAGGAAAGAGGGGAAGAGGAGTGTGAAACCCTACTGCTAAGGTGCTCTTAGGCACCTCTTCATACAGCTTGACCTCGACCTGCCACTGTAAAGTAGGAGTTGATAAACCTCATCCTCGTCGAGACATTGTACAATGCCACAAGTGCCAGGAGTATTGTCACACAAAAGTCAACTGTGAATACTCTCCTTGGTGTGTCAAATATGGAGGTGCTCACATCAGTGTCAACTGGCAAAAACCATGCTGACAACCCAGCCATACCGTGCACTGATCCAACACAATCACCCCATTAAATACAGGGGCTACTAGGTCTGCAAAGAACTGAAGCAGCCCAACTCGTCAACGACACTTCAGCTCAAGTCCGGGGTTATATATATATATAAGATTATC
>KZ807176.1:258544-280405 GCA_000696205.2 Oncopeltus fasciatus | reverse complement strand
AGGTATATATATATATATAATTATCCATCAGTTTAAGATACCGAAACTAAGTCAGTGAGGCTCTCCCCTGGAACCATCCGCCCATGTGCTTCCTCTGCCCATCCGCTTCGCCATCCTTAATAGATTCAGCTGTGGTACAAAGGGTCTGCAATTTTAAATTATTATAGCTGCAAGGGTTGTATACATCTGTTGCTTTCTAACCCATTGAAAGATTCGTAAGCTGTTTTTTTTTTTTTTTAATTCATATTATATTTTTTTCTTTTTATTACCAACTATCACCAAAAAATAAAGTATGATCTATTTAAATATAGGTTGCAATAAAAAAATGACTATGGTACACATTTTCAAAAATAGTCATTTTATTTTTGTCCTTTGAGATAAGAATCCTGGCAGTTGAATAAGACCACTGGTCATTAATGTTAACTAATGAGTTCCTCTTTGTTACACCTTAACTATTTCCAAAGCTTAATACAATGAATCGATTTGATTCCCATGACTTTCATATATTATAACATCAGTCCTTAGCTAATGTAAAAATATTGGGGTAGAGTATAATTGGACCTCCCTTCAATAAAGCATAAGCATTCAGGAAGTATGATAAAATACAACAGCTTTTAATAATGTTCACAAATTAATCTTTTACAAATTTGGGCATTAAATAAAAGTTAATTAAATTCAATCATTCAAGAAACCTACCTCATGACCAGTTTTCAAGTCTAACCACATTATTTCTCCTTTGACATTCGCAACAACTAAATTTCTCCCACTCGTTACTGGAGTAGAAAAAACCGGTGAAGAATTTATTTCCATTAGAATTAAACCAGACTCAAGACTGAGAGCAGCTATAGAACCTAATGTAGCACTGTATAATATATGGCCATCAACAACAGCTTCAGTGAGAATAGGTGACTTTAGTTTAGTTTTCCAATTTAATCTACTCTCCTGAAAAATTGTTATTTTTAAATTATTTATAAAATGTATTCATTAGATTAACCTAATAAATATTTAGGCAGTTGTAACTTAGTTATATGTGAATTCAGTCCTGCCATAAAAATAAACATGTAGAAAAGAAAATATTGTTTTATTATTTGTATTCGGTAATAAATGGGAATTTAATTAGACCTAAGTGTAATAAACCTACTTTTACAACATATTTGAAAAAGTTAGTCTATTTAAATTTTATGGGAACAGAATTATTATTTCTATTCCATTAACAGTAATATAAATCAATGCTTTATACGATATAAAGTAAATTATCACAGAAATGTCATTTTGTAGAGATTTTTAACTCATTTACATTTAAAGGTACCAATTTTGGGGAAAGTAGAACAGCATTCCAAAAAGCTTCAAGAATCACTGCTGGATTTATCCCATCATTGTTCCTTCGCAGGACCTTTGTGAATGCAGAACTTTTATATTTCTTAATGACTTTGATAAAATTCATCTTTATGGCAGTTATAGGACATCACTCCAGGCAAAATATTTTCAAAACTTTAGCCAGAGTTAGAAAGTTTATGTTAATTATAAATTAAGTTAAGATTTCATTGGCTACTTTTTATAGAATGGACTCAGTTAAGCACACTCATAATTTGATTTCCTCAAGGGTCTCTTAAATATTTTATATAATTTTTATTTTGCTTAATTAATCTCTATACCAAAATTACGGTAAATTAAATAAATAATAAATACCTATTCACTTACATTATCCAAGCAATACATATAACTGTCGTATGAACCAAATAGAATGTTTCCAGAATGTATTATAGCAGTACTTTTCACTATGTCACCTGTCTTGAATTTCCAAATTATATTTCCAGTTGTAGTTTCAATACAGTATAAAAACCCATCATAACATCCTGTGAAATATAATTATTTTTAGGTAATGAAATAATAAAAAAACAGCATTAAAGAGAAGAAAATAAGAGCTCATAAACTACCTATATAATAAACATTTCCATGGTCTGCAATACAGGCTGATGATTCCACTCTATTAGGAAGAGAGCACAGTGATACAACAAATTGGCTATCTATATCTAACACAACCACAAGCCCACTGTGAGAGCCTACTATGATTAGCCTTCTATTACTATAAAAAACAAAAGTAATTTAATATTTTTATCATATTTAATATAATTTCTTCTTTTTTACATGTTAAAAATTGATAAATAAATTGCTCTTGAGTGAATCTTTCAACTTAAAGTGGTCATTATATATATTTTGGTAAAATAAATAAATATAGTATAAATAAAATTTATATTTTGGTCTACCTCTAAATCCCCTTCCCCTTTTTCTTATCTGATTTCAACCAAAATGAATTCTTTCAAGGGTTTGAAAGCCTAAACATCAAATTAGCTTTCTATATTTAAAAAAGTAAAAGTTACTGCCCAACTTTCGAAATGGCATACTTAAATATCTTTCTCAATATACTCTTTTTTTTTTTTTTTTGGAAAGCGTTATAAAATTAAATTCTACACCCATTTTATTCTGTACATTTTTTTTTGTATCACTAATAATAACTAAATATTAAGATTTTGAATTTTGGTCTCCTTCTAGACACCTCCCCCCACTCCCTCAACTGTTTTATCCATAAGCATACTCAATTTTGTTTCATTGTTTTAAAAGCAGTATCAGATACGAAAGAATCATATTTTTAGCTTTCCCCATGAAGATCTATTAAAATGCTTCGGAAGTAGTGTCATGATACCAATGAGAATAGCTTGATTTCCCAAATTATCTTTTCTTTATTGATTGCCAATTTTCTGCTAGGAACTCTGCTAAAAACAAGAACTATGGATTTTACGATCAGGAGGCTCCTTATGAAAGGCTATAGGGAGCCTAAAAATATTTCATAATTTTATGAAATTTACAGGCATCTGTCAAGCATAAAACTTAAGGTATTAATAAATCAGAAGACTGACCTCAAGGTCCATTTTGACTATTATTGGCAGTATCAGATTCTTTTCTGCATAGTTCAGAAATCAATAATTTTCAAATATGATGTATCTACATTTCAAAGGGTTATGACTGCAACTACGTACTTTACACCATTCATTGAACCACTTAATTTCTTTTTTTGTAATGTTGATAGCAGTTTGTAGTACTGTTATGGCAATGAACTTTCTTCTATATATGGACTATATTCTACTCATTAATAAATAATGAAAAAAAATATGAGAGGTGATGATTTTATACATATATATATATATATATACACACACATATATATATGTGTGTGTGTGTGTGTACAAAATCTTCCTCTTTCAATAAATTAGGAATGTGGAGAGAGGGGTTACCTACATGTTGCCATCGATTCAAATATCATGGCTCTGAGCAAGCTTTTGTAATATTAAAAATATTCACCCATTGGGATAGTAACTTTTTTTTTAAATAAAATACTCTGTTTACAGTCAAATACAATTAAAAAACAGAAGTAGAGGGCTATAGATTTAATGAATACAATATTGCAAGGATTAAATGATGTTCAGTCAAGTATTAAAGGTCTTGTTAGGCCCATATTGGCAATAGAAGAGATGCTTTACAATGAATCAAACCATAGAAAGAAAAACTTTATCAGAGTTGTCTGTGTTATAATCCCTACAATAACTAGAATTAAATGTATTAAAGATATGAACAAACCAAATTTTAATCAAATGTCTTAAAATTTTTATTTAAAAGCAAGAAATAATGGTAAATAGTCTTTTCCATATGGATAGATTAATACTGCTAACACCTACTTGAATAATGGCCTGCATCCTTGCAAGCAAACTCTTTTAAATTGGTTTCTTGATCTAGAAAAATCTGATCCTTTACCTTTACTCCACTAATTACTTTCTAAATCAATTTAGCCCTAAAGTATGATTATGAGTTTGAGTAATATATACAAAAGCGGAGGCAAGCAGTTTATTCCTCAGTATGTACCTACTCTACATTTTGAAACTTTACTCATTTTAAATCTTTTCTCAGATTCATTATTTCTTCATTACTCATACTTGAGTTGAGATTCAAAGGTTTGAGCAGTTCCCACTATTATTAGGCCACCTTAGGATGCTTTTCCTTTTTCCTATAGTCCCTGAGCAATGATCCCTAAGATCAAATTAACTATTTACTCATATTTATTGAATGAACATTTTTTTATTCAGAAAACCCTAATTTTGGCTTTCATTTTAAGACAAAATGTTGGCATCGATAAATAAATTAATACCTATTTCATTTTTGGCATATTTATTTACACCCTGAACATTATTATAGTTAACTTGTGATTACACTCTAAAATATCAACCATATTAAACCCAAAAATTCTGAAATTTTAACCAAAATTTTGTGTGATACTCCCAATAAGTTTAATTTTTATGAAAGTAATAATCATAAGAGAACCAGGGTTTTAAACTAGGAAAGGCTTAAGTACTGTAATTTCCAGTCTTGTGACTAGTTGACGATTATTGTAAATGAATAATGACTTGAAATTGGAGATTATCAAGTACTTTTCAAATATAGCAGAATGTGTAGAATTTAATAAATATACTATTTTATATATANGTCAGTGAGGGGTGAAGAGAGCCTCTCATAGCAGCCGAGAGCGACTCACTATATATATATATATATGTGTGTGTGTGTGTGTGGCTTAAAAATTTCTAACATAAAGCATAAACACTAAGGTTAAGAAGAAATTACATAACCTAATGAATTTTAATGGTTGCAATGGGGTACCAGGATGGGATATTGGACTAGGAAAAAGTTCAATCATATTCAATGTAATAATTTCATATTCATTGTATTTTACATTTTCACAATAAATGCATGCAACTCAAAAGTTTTAAAGACCTAAAATTTAAATTAAAAATGTAAATCCTTTAAATGTTTTTTGAATTACTAAACTTGTTCTGAAACCGGACTCTTTCATGGTGGAAATCCTTTAAATATTATAACAAGTAGTGTAGATTAAACACTCAATGATTTTTAAAGAAAATAACTATAATAGATTGGACAGTGTTAAAAATGCTTTAAATTAAGATCTAATTTTTAGAAGACATACTTGAGTTTGACTCCCAATGGAGACCCATCAATGCACTTTTTCATATTGTATTTCCATTCCTCTTCAATGCTCAGGTTTGCCATATCTCTTTTTCCTTTATTTTTTGGTACATATGAAAACTTACAGACCTTTTTCCCCCTGCAGTAAGTTTTTGTAACATGAGTGCTAATGAAGGTATTAGTTTGTAGTGGTTCTAATGGTCCTAAATATATTTTATTTGTTTTTTGCCCACCAATTTCTGATTGTTCCTGAACTAGAACAAATAAATTAATTTTTATACCAGATAATACTATCTTAGAGCTAGATTGGAGAATAAATTAATTAAAGTTACAATGTAGGCAATGATAACTTACAAGAAACTATTAATTGATAATTAATTAAATAAATTAATAAGACACATGTAAAAAACCAGATTAAATAAAATATTTATCCCACTAAAATATTATTCATGTTTTCTTTCCTTATTTTTTAATAAAAAACAACAAATACATAATTATTTATAGTAAGTGGAATATTTTGACTACATTATCAAATAGTAAGAGCACATTATGTATTCAAGCAATAATAGGAATAGGTTTTGATGCATGCCTAATCCCATAAGACAAAATTTACAAAGCCTACATGTGATTCTCAATACACTACAATAAAAAAAAGTCTGTCATACAGGAGCTATGTAAAGTAAGTGAATTCCTTAATACTGTAGTTGATGAATATTTTTTCTTTCCATGCCACAAAATTCCCTACAATTATAGAAAATATATTTTACCAATAAATAAATCTTGATTCATTTTCATTGCTGGGATCTATAAATAGAGTTATGTTTTGATACATAGTAGATATACTATATATCTATCCCTATATATATTATCCCTGATAAGGCATAACATTTAATTTAGAGTAATAAAATTCAATACAACTTTTTTTATTGATAAAAGACATATTTTAGTAGCTATACAGCAAAATTGAACAAATAGGAATGGGGGTTTACCTGAACCATATATTTTTTTTTTTAACTTTGTAGCCTAGAAGCCGTAATTAATTGTTTTTCTTTATAAAATTTAGGATATTGCTTTTAAAAGTAGATTGAAAGACTAAATATGTTATAGAGCAAAATCAGACAACCGGAAGTGGGAGATTACCTGAAATGTCAATTGTGAGTACAAAAAGTTTTTTCAAGATTCATAATATTTAGTTTAGGATAAGGACTATAACAATAAGGAATAGTAGTTTACCTGAACTGTAAATTTTACTTTTTTCAGCCTAAAAGATGAAATTAGTTGTTTTTCTTTATTTATCCATTTGCTTTTAAATATAAAAGAAGTTTTTTTGCAGAACTATATTATAATGTCAAGTTTTTTTTTTTATGTAGCCAGCATAATATGTACTTTAGGGTAAAGAAAAACACAGATGTATTAATCAATAAAAGAAATATTTTAGGAGTTGATTGAGCAATTAGGTGAGAGGATTTTTACACATACTGTAAAATTTAATTCTATGCATTTTTCTTAATGAAATTCAGAGTATAACTTTTAAATGAAAGGGTGAGTTTGGTATTAAGAAAAATAAGACAAATAGTAGTGGGAGTAACCTGAAATGTCTAGTGGGAGTAATAATGTAAGCAACTCAGTTTTAGGGCATTCAAACTGAATTCTGTTTTTTTTTATTGATAAAGATATATTCTACAAGTATAGGGGATTCCATGAAATGGAAAGTTCAAATACAAATATTCATCAACTATGATACTGAGGAATTAGCTGGGTTTATGCGGCTACTGTATGGCCGTTTTTTTTTGGTTTTTTTTTTTTCAGAATATCATCAAAATTTTGATTCTTATATATATTAGAAATTATATATTGAGATAGAGGAAATAAGTCTCCTAGTTAGTTCTCCTTCACTATCTAATATTATTAAATATGAGTTCCATCATAGTGGTCCACGTTACTGCACAATAAGTTAGGACAATTGGTATTAGTCTTCATCATATTTGACTTCCTGGTCTCTACTCTACTGGATATCTTGAGAGAAATACCAAATCAATAAAATAATATAGGCTTAAAAATTTCTGATACAAATAACGCACATGTTAAAATATGGCTTAAATTACTTGTTTAACATTATTTATGACTGTATAGTAGCTGCTAACAAAAGTACAACCCATATTCCTGGAATATTTTTGTTAATAGCTAGTCCATTATTACTTAATTATCTATTTGATACAATAGCACAGACAGTAAATCAATATATGAAAGATATTTACTTTTTCAAAGATAAAAGGGGAAAACCTTCAGTTGGGCTATTTAAGCAAACTGACAGACCAAGTTTTTTTTCTTACTTCAATGTTATATAAGCCTTCACTCAACAGGTATAACTCCCAATTTAAAAGCTGCAAATTATTACTCAATAGTTAATTTTCCTACATATTGAAAAATCTATTTTAATATACATCTAATAACCAAAAAGAGAGTTTTTTGACCATAGATATTATTATAAGATGATTTTAGTTGGGGTTCGGTCAAGGTATATCCAAAT
This sequence comes from Oncopeltus fasciatus, assembly GCA_000696205.2. NCBI lineage: Eukaryota > Metazoa > Arthropoda > Insecta > Hemiptera > Lygaeidae > Oncopeltus > Oncopeltus fasciatus. Next base: position 272,844 of record KZ807176.1, on the reverse strand, counting down.
TTCCTTCTCCCCAACCCTTCCTCTGTGCCTCCCACTTTGTTTCTCTGAAAAATTATATTTTGTCTTAGTCATGGAAATGTGAACTTAGGGACAGGAAGTCCTCTCTCGTCTTCATGATAGACAGGTGTAGTAAATTACTGTTTCAATGTTATTCAATTATTTTTTAACAAGTTGTTGTTTGCATGTTTTTCAAATTCTCTTATACAGCTTTCTACATTCATACTTTTCATAACACATTACAATATGGTAATTCTGTATTATAATATTGTCAATTATTATTGTATTCTCATGACATTGTATTTCTACAGCCCTGAAGATGGCTTACAATGTAAGCCGAAACATTGGCAGATAATCTTTTTAAAAAATACACCTTTTTTTTTTTAATTTTTATTTATTTTTTTTTTTATCTATCTAGACCAAACCCCAACTAAAATCATCTAATAATTTTCTAATAACTTTATTCAGAATAAAATTATAGAAAAGGAACAAAATTGTTTAAGCAATTTGCAATTTCCTTTAGGGTACAAATTGTTGAGAATGCTAAATCCACATCAGATTTTGGAACTAAATTCACCTTTTGACAGTTCCATTGTGCTATAATGTCTTCACCAACTATATTGTACATAGGCATCTGTCATGCAAAAAAAAAATAAATAAATAACTGAAAGATATTTATCTACAAAATTTTCTTTTGTCAAACATCTTTTGTCTCTACAACCCATCTTTTGGCTTTGGACACACAACCGGAACAAATCAGTATAAATACCGTTTGTCCTTCTCCTCTTTCCTCATTTCTATTGTAAGCCTGAAGAACCTTAGAGTATGATGAGCGAAAACTTGGTTGTTAAAAATAAAATGACACGGTCCAAACCAGAAGAAGAAGATATGGATATTGCTTATACTTTTATGTATTTCTAAGACACCTAATAATAATTAAATTTCCTTAATCTTACAATTCACACAATAAGTAAAATCTATCAGAAAACAAATATATAAATGTTACAGGATTCAAATAAATATACTAACTTTTAGAGTTGTATAAAATTAATTTCAGTTCATCCTTTGTTTTGTTTTGCATAAGCATACCAAGGAAGTCATCAGGAGTATTAGGGTATCTTAGCTTTAATTCATTAAAAAATTGTAAGGCTGTAAATGAACTTCCTCCAGAAGAAATAAACGAATGATTCTCTGAAGTTTCTTCAGTATAAGCTTCCCAAAGTTCATCAAAAAGTTGTTTAACATTTGTCTTTGAATCTCCAGAGCACATATTCTTCAAGGAAGTCTTGCATATTTTACCTAAATAAAAAATTTGTACATTATTTTCCAAGTTTTTGTATTTGAAAAAATTATAATAAAAAATTACAAACCATGTTTTGTCAAGGGTAAAGCAGGCAAAACTTTAATCAGATCTGGAAAGGCACTTTGCGGTAAGTGTTTTCTCAAAAAAATTTTTAAGTCTTTTAAGGGTGACATAATTTTTTGTACAATAAATAGTCCTAATTTATAATAATTTTCAAATTGCATTCCAACGCAACAAGATTCCAATGTATTCTCATGATCTTTGGAAATACGTTCCACATCAATTAAACTAAAACATGAACCCCACCGTTTTACAACATCATCCTTCCTGCCAGTGAAAAATAATTTGCCATCAATTATCTGAAAATAGAAGTATTCATTTAAATAAATGACCATTTATAAAAATGATTAATTGTACAAATGATTAAAGTCAAATTAATTAATTTTTAATTTCTTAAAAATTAACTATAGTAATCAAGAAAAAATAAGATATGTACTCTCTCCACCCTTTTCTTCAAAATATGACTTTTAACACTTCAGTGATTGGAAATTCAGAAAGTTTAATTACAATAAATTTCCTCTGAGCAAAATATTCAACAAAAATGGCTAAAATGATTTAAATCACACTTGAAATATTGTTTCCAATGTCCAGCATAGTGTTTAATTTGTATGGCCGAACCGAGATCCAGGTTCGGGTCCTGGCTGGGACAGATAGATTTTTTATTCTATTCCCTCTCATTAATTGTTTAAAATTTATGTGAGATAATAAACCACAACTAAATTAATATTTATAAATGAAAATTAAAAAAGTAAATAACAAGAGTCTATAAATAACTAGGCAATGTCAGCTCCTTCGAGCATAAGACGATCTATTCGTCTTTGTCATGGGTTAGGCTCTCGCTAGTGTTTTGGGAATTTAATAAGTTATCTGGCTCGTCCCGGTGGTATAATGGAAACATACTGGCCCGGAAAGCAGGAGATCCAGGTTCGAGTCCTGGCTGGGACAGATAGATTTTTTATTCTTAGATGATTTTTATGAGGGGTTCGGTCAAGATAGATTTAAAAAAAGTACAAATATAAAAAAAAGTGTATTTTTTTAAAAGATTATCGGCCAACGTTTTGGCTTACATTGTAAGTCATCTTCAGGGCTGTAGAAATACAATGTCATGAGAATACAATAATAATTGACAATATTATAATATAGAATTAACATTATGTAATGTGATATCAAAAGTATAAATGTAGAAAGCTATGTAAGAGAATTTAAAAAACATTTAGAAAACAACCTCTTACTTGTCCCTAAGTTCACTTTTACATGACTGAATATAATTTTTCAAAAATTATCCAAAGACACCGTGAGTGGTGGAAGGGTGGGGGGGAGGTCTGCATGTTTTTTAAATTCTCTTACTTAGCTTTCTACATTCAGACTTTTGATATCACATTACATTATGTTAATTTTATATTACAATATTGTCATTTATTATTGTATTCTCATGACATTGTATTTCTACAACCCTGAAGATGGCTTACGATGTAAGCCAAAACGTTGGCAGATAATCTCTTAAAAAACACATTTTTTTTTTTAATTTGTACTTTTTTTTTTATCTACCTTGACCGAACCCCAACTAAAATCATCTAAAAATAATATATACGGTCAAAAAAACTCTCCATTTAATAGATTTTTTATTCTATTCCCTCTCATGAATTGTTTAAAATTAAGGGTTAAATTTTTAAAAATCTTAAAATTATGAAATAATAAAACAAATTAATCTGGGACATGGGGTGTTAATAAAATTGAATTATTTCAAGTTTTAAAAAAAATTATTACAGTATATTAAAATTGTAATAGTCAAGAATTTTCCTTGAGCTCCTGTAATAATCTCTTGAGTTAAAACTCTAAGAGACCAAATTAGCACTGTTCTCATAATTTTATAAAAACACAAGAGGAAACTATTTTTAACATATCTAGCATAATCAACTATGCAGCAACTATATTATTTCAAGTTGCTGGACACAACTAGTTACAGACTGGGCAAAGAGTACTGTTTGCCTTAACCAATCTCTCATAAATTCAAGACAAATTCTAGATTGTCTGAATTCTCTCAAATCTTCTATGCAGTTTCCTCCTTTTATTTTCTTAATAAAAGTTTTTACAATTTATTATGGGCAGCTTTGATGTAAGGGCCCGAACTACATTTGGGAATGAGAGAGAGAAAAAGAGAGGGAACAGTTAAACAAAAATTAACCAAAAGCTACTTAAAATAATATCACCCAACCTAATGAACCAAAGTGAACCATGATACCACTATTTCATTTGCCTTCAATTTTGAGTTGAGATATTCATCTCTATAGAGTTGTATGATTCTCTAGGGCATTAATTCATATGGGGTCATAAACACAACTACTCTACCAGATCACTAAAACCTTACTCAGACAGAAAGTTCTGTATGAGAACTTAACTCATTGAGAAAATTGGTAACAGATTGCATCAGTTAAGAGAAAATCACCAACTTTTTCTTCACTTTTTTCATAACAAACACACATTAAAGAATTTACAAAAGTAAATACTTCTAATGAAAAAAAGTAGTATAATATATAAGAAAAACTAGTTTTTGAAAGAGTAGTTCTTCTGAAGCTTCTATCTGTATGTTTACAAAAGTTAAAGCCATATTCAGTTTTACTGTCAACAACATTGATCTACTTTAATTTTCTCAAGTGGATCTATAATTCAAGAAGTTTAATAATTGTAAGTTTAAACTGAAGGAATAAATGTAAGCCTTTAAACTGTATTTATTCAATTTTATTTTAAACAACTGTATTTTATTATACAGTAGTAAATTACAGAAAAAAGTTAAAACACACAGAGCCCATACAATTAAAGATATTTAGTAAAATATGTTCCTATTATAATGTATAAATATAAAAGCTCTTTATGCAGAAGAATTGGAACTTTTGCCTCCTGAATACAGTTTAGACCTCCTTCCTGTCCTACCAAGCTTGTGCCATCCTTCATCAGAAAGTCTGTTTTTGAAGTCTGAATAATCTCTATAAAATGTTATATAATTTCCCCTAAACTACAGGAGGCACAAGGGAAGGGCACAAGGAGACCACTGGAAAAGAGTTTCTGCCATGGAATTATAACTTATTAATCAAGAGTTAGATAAAGTTGACTACTGCAAACCAGATTAACAGGCACAAAACTATAGAACTAAAATCTGAACATTTCTACCTTAAAAATGTCTCCAGTATTCCGGAATAATATCTCCTCGTTAAAAATATTACTACTGACTTCGTCATTTACAAGACATTTTCTTGTTCTACTTCCTAGAAGAAAAAAAAAAATTCAAAAATCATTGGATTTTTCACATAAATGTAATAATAGTGAAGCTCATAACCGTTTCTATTTTTTTGTTTGTTTATTTATTTTTTAAATTAATTATTCATAATATCAAGGGAGATTAGGAATTATTACAGTCAAATAATGTACTTATAACTATTTTGATTATTTCAAGTTGTCTTTAACAAACGTAAATGTTTTAAATTTATTTAATAAGCAACTGTGACAAAAAAAAAAAATCACTTCTTACACTAAAACTTTACAGCTATTAATTATTTTTTCTTCTCAATGAACACGAAGTTCAGTAAGGCTTTTTTTTTTTTTCTTTTTTTTTAGAAAGAAAGGTTAGAGTACACAGTAAGGAACCCTAACAGGCTGAAACTATGGAACTAAAAAATGATTTTCAAAAGACTACATAACACAGTAACAGTTTATCCAAAGCCTTATTATATTGTATTGGTAATTACTAACTAAAATCATCTAAAACTGCATAAGAAATAGATCATGAAATGGTCAAGATAATAGAATTGACACTGTTCTAATAATTATTACTCAACTTCATAGCTAAGAAAAATTAGGCAATTTACCTACTAATAACTCTCCCTCATTATTATTGTCACAATTTGCAAGTTTCAAAACAGTTTCTGACAAGGGTTCTCCTATATGATTAGATGATAATTTAGAAGGAAAAACCTGGTTTATGGCAGCCCAACATGAAACTTCTGTCAATCCATACACATTATAAATGGAAATATGCTGAGATACATTCCAGGTCATTACTTCCTCTATTCTAGGAAATTCCTCTCCTCCTGAAAAAAAAACAAAAACCAAGTTATATCAACTAGAGTAAAAAAATTAAGAAAAACCATTTATAAATAATAGGCATTTAATATTACCTAAAATTAATGTCCTTAAGGAAGAATTTTTATGTAATACTTTCTCTTTAATGTCAATGAGATTCCATCTTTTCAATAGAGAAGGTGTGGTTTGAAGAACAGTAACTAATCCAAGTTTGGGAGGAAAGAGGACATCAATTATTCTTTGCGGATCTTCTTTTACTTGAGTGGCTAACATGCAAAGCGTACAACCATTGTAGAAAGCCAAAAAAAGTTCAATAATAGAAGGATCAAATGTCACAGGTGTCATAAATAATACTTTGTCATCACAAGTAATCTTCAGTATCTCACTAAAATAAAAAGAAATGGGGGTTCAGAAATATTAATGTATACATAAAAATAAATTGTATATTCAATCTTCAGATATAACCAAAATTTAAAAAAAAAATCCATGCACAACAGAAAAAAATTGTTTTTCCTATTATATATTATTACACTTCTTAATTCATGACATAGAATATGATTAAACTAGACAAATTTCTTATTATTGGGGTTATTAAGAGTATACATTAAATATTTTTTAATTTCAGGTCAAATTTTACTGCTAAACAAAATAGGTCTGTGAATAATTACTTAAATGACTACGAGTGAACGTAAATTTACATTACCTTGAATGAATCAATCATTCATTGAATTACAAATTCACCTCCACACTATTAGGGAGATTTTGTTCATTGTTAATTTCTAAAATACTTCAAAAGGCCAAAAACTTTACTAGAAGAGTCATGGATATGTGTGTGTGTATATACATAGATGGGTGATGAGGGGGAAGCTGTCTGTATATAAAGCTAATGAGTATAGGATAGTGATCTGAACTATAGAGGTGCTGACTGATTTGCCACAGATACTAAGCCACATTCATTCAACCCCTCACAATCAAAGAATAAACATTGCCAAGTATATATTTGCCTTGACATATATATCAAGCTCATAAATGACATCCTTACCCTCTACCCCACAATGTTTCCCTAGTGATATGCCAATTTTCTGGACCTTCTCCATATATTCCCACCCTATTGGAAAAATTAATAATAAAAAAAAGTCCTAACCCATACTTTTCCTGAACAGAACTATGCATAGGTTTCTCCAACAAAAAACCTAAACATGTATGTCAAACTTAAAAGACCCCCCCCCCCTACCCTCAGGGACAGATCCAACATATTATACAAAATCCCCTGCATCACTCAAAATTACATGTACAATACATATATTGGAAAGATGAAAAACTGTCAAAAAAATTAACAACTAACAGATAGACATAAATAGTCAGCTCTGAACACTCTATTACTGACATATATATTTGGTTTTGAAAAGCTTACCTTTAGTTTTCCCAATCAAACCGCTTATTGGGCGGTTTGATAGGGAAAACTAAACCACCCAATAAGTGGTTGGAGTGAACCCACATGGACCATTTTCTCCATAAGAGTGTCTAACATTCTTTATATAATATTTCACCATGGTCTTTCTCTTAGCCCTATTCCTTTAATTAATTTCAGCCATCAAACAGTTTACAGAAACCAACAATATTGTTTAAATGAAACAACAATTTAGACTAAGAAATCCAACCCTTATTTAACATATTTAATTGATTAATTGAATATGGCTATGTCTTTAAAATTACAAAGATTTAAAAAAAAAAAAAAACACAAGTCAAACAAGGGATAGTATAAAACTACTGATTTTAAAATAATTATAAATTATCAATAAAATTTCATTATACCCATAATACATATATTTTCTGAATAATGTACACTTAGGAAGGAGTATTTTCTCATTTAAAACATACATCTAAAGCAAATAGATTTTATTTCAGTAGTTCAATCTTTTATTGTAAAAAAAAAAAATTAAGGAATTCTGACAAGCTGTGAAAGTCATCTATCAGGTTATTGATAAAACAAAAATATTCATTTCTCATATTCTCCTCAATTAAGAAAAACATTGCCTATTCTTGCTTATTCTATTAAGGGGGTATGTATCATATATGTATATGGATACCTATCCAGGAGTTCCTTTCAGTTAAAATGGGAGTTTTTACAGGGAAGAGGAATATATCATGATTAATGAAAGCTATACTGTATTCTATATGTAATAAATTAGCTAAGATAAACCATTAAAAAACTCAGAATTCTTTGTATTACTATTTTGTCATTAAAATACTACTAAATAATAGAAAAAAACATAACAATATCAGTAAATCTCAATAAGAGTACTCAATTCAAACTTTAATCCCTCATACAAGCTTATTCCTCCACTAGGAGGTGATAAAGGGTACTTTACCTCAGTAACTTCAAAATAATTAGTACTAGAATTGTACTTAATTTGCTATTAGTTACAATATAAAGTAACTAATCGTTAATTAACTACAATCCTAGCACTCATTCTTGAATTATATAAATCTAGAATGGAACTCCAGTAAAATGTATTGTTTAAATACATATTTATTTATTAAAAAGTTTACAAAAAGTATTATTTAAAGTAAAGTTTGATTCTAGATTTATATAATTAGAGAATGAAAAGAAAAGAAAAAAAAATATATATATACTCTTAGTAGGATCAATAAAGATTTTATCCTTTTTTTTTTTTTAATTAGTAACTTCCTAAAATGTGGAGAGAAAGATTTTGAAGATAGTTTGGCAAAAAGGCATAGTCAAAACATATATTGGACTTTAGTTTCTAGCTAATTTCCTGACAGGAAATAAAGCTAATCACATGAGTGCAATCAGAGTTGTTAAAAAATTTTAACAGTGCTTCACCAATCCTACACTAGGGAAGCTAAAAAAATGGTCGAATGGAGTTTTTTTTTTTTTTTTTACTATAGATATTATTATTAGATGTTTTTTTTTGGGGGGGGGGGTTCGGTCAAGGTAGATCCAAAAAAAATACAAATTTAAAAAAAAGTGTATTTGCCAAAGTTTTGGCTTACATTGCAAGCCATCTTCAGGGCTGTTGAAATACAATGTCATAAGAAAACAAGTAAAATAAAAATAAAAATTAGAGTAAAAAATAAATGTTTACAATATTATAATATAGAATTGCCATAATTAAATGTAATGTGATATCAAAAGTATGAATGCAGTAGACTATGTAGAAGAACTCAGAAGGCAGAAAACAAACTACTAAAAAATTAATTAACTACACCTATCTAGCATGAAGACGAGAGGGAACGTCCTATCTGAGTTTTATTATTCTAAACTAAATATTATGCCCACCATGTCAAAAACCTCTTTTACTAGCACGACTTTACAGGCACTTCCCTACTGTTAGTGGTCCAATTTTGTTTAATAATGAACTTAACCTTTTATTTTGGATCTAAAATCTCTTTGCCTATTTTTATTAAGAAAAAAAATGAAAACTGTAGAATGAAAAGCATTGGAAGACTACAATTGAATTGGAAGACTGGCATTGACACAGAATGACAATCATTTATGATGTCTAGTAGGTAAGATCAGAAAAAATAACAAAATATTTGTAATGAGAACAACCTCAATAGGTAAATTCTTTCAGAATCCGTTAAAATATAAGATTATAAGAGATACATGCCAGGATATATATATATATATATATATATATGTGTGTGTGTGTGTGTGTGTGTAAAGAGATAACAACAGTTAACGCGATTTCCACAAATTCAATCCAGAAATATGATTTCTAATAAAGCAAAACATGGCTTTGAAAAAAAAATTAAGGCTAGTTGTATTCAATAGACCTGAGAAATAAAAAAGCTTATACTATATAAGAGAGAGAATATATTATATACCTGAGATCTTTCACATTGGGGAAAATACAACTATGGGGAACTTGAATAACTTTTGATATGCCAGTAGTTCCTGAAGTTTTAATACAGTATAAAAATGAAGTATCAACAGGACAACTGTCTTCACATTCTGAAAATTAAATTAGTCCATGGTTGTATTAATATACAATGCTAAAATTTTATACAAACAAAGTTGCAAATATATAGGTTTTATGTGTGTGTTTGAATACTCTGCTTCTCGTAGAACCAATACAGATGGGAAAAGCTTCATAACAGGAGTCATTCTGCTAGATGACTTTGAGACAGAGCCAAACACATTCTGAAATAAACTTCTTAAATGACAACTTCATTCTTAAATAAAATATTTATGATAAGTTTCTGACTCATTTAATGACCATTTATTGTAATGAAGTAACTTAACTGTAATAACCGACTTGGATTTCTTGAAAAAATACTCAAACCTAATGGCTGAAAAATTAGCCTGAGCATGTGGTGTGACAGCAAACTGAAAATTTGAATTCAGATTTAGGGTATGTTATAACATGCAAGATATGTACTGATCATACATACATCTGATCGTATTTTAGTGATTTAGATGCCTGTTGGAACAGTAAGAAAGATAGGCCAGAGGCTATCAGAATCTGATGTTATTTCCAACAAGTTTACAATTAAAATTATTGCATTAAACACAATCAATAGTTGATATAAAATACACAACTTAAATTTAGCTAAAAATAGTCAGTACCTTGAAAAGTGAGTAAAAAATTTTTAACACTAAGGGTGAGTATCATGATAGGAAATAGAAACTGGGAGCAAATTTACTTAAATTCAGTCAAGTTTCTTCCTAGGGAACATTCACAACTTCCAATAAGTAAAAAATAATACATATTAAAAAAAAATAAAAGGCTTACCAGACACCCATAAAAATATTGTTTCCCCCAAAATTTTAACTTCCTTTTTACACACATATTCTGGGGATGGAAAACTTTCATTGTCACGAAAACCATCAGATGAAAAAATATATTTAGCTTTTCCATTCTTAATGAATTCATTTAGAAGATCGACATCTCCATCTCTTACACATATGAAGCCAAGATTTGCTTCCAATATACTATAGAAGAGGGAAAAAAATTAATAATGGACAACAGAAATACAGGAGGAAGAGAAAGAAAATAAGCATATTATTACCCCAAAATGAGAACAGGGTAAACAGAGGTGATTTTCAAATATAAAACAATATAATTCCATTTTTCATTCACAATATCTAAGAGAGTTTCTTCTATTAATTTTGAGGTATTATGAATTTCTTGGTAAGTGACAGACTGCCAGTTATCACCTGTATAATAGAGAATAGCTTTTTTTTCTAGGTTTGATTCTATAGAAGAATGGATTCCATCGAGTAAACTTAAGCTCATTTATATTTTTTTAACTTTAAAAAATCAATCAACTATTGCCCCTGACAATTCGCCCACAAATCAAATTTAGTGATTTTGAAATTTTTGAAGCAGGTTATAAATAAGAGGCATTAAAAACATTCTTTTAATGTGCGATGAATCGATAGAAAATATTTTTAATTTTCTCAAAATTCAATAATATTTACAAAATATATTTTAAATAATATATTATAATAACAGAATTCATATGTAAAATTTAAGTTAGTGCTTCAGTTTGTTATTTAATGCAGTTAGCAAAAAGATAATTTTGTTGGTAATGTTGGAGTAACTGAAATCGATTACTGCTAACGAAAAAATAACCTTCTCTAAGAGTAAATGATTTTAGAGCCAGTTGCTGCTACAATTGTCATTTTTTGAAGGATGTTTGTCCATTATTTGTAAATTTGTCTTATTATTGTTAAAATGGTCATGGGCACTGCGGAAATATGTACAGTTTCCGATGTTATTTTCATAATAGAAGGAACAGCTATAAATGGTGCCTATTTGAGTGAAATGAAAAACAACTACATTATACCAACCCTAGAGTATGATTTTCGGTATTTTCTCCTCCATTCAATTTCTGCTTTAATTTGTGTTTTTAACTAAAAATATTTTTTAGATACTTCAACCAAGGTAGTATCGAAGAGAGGGATTATGTTTGTGAGGTAATGTATTTGTTTGTTTATTGTATTGGTTTACAATTTTTATAATTAAATGGTCTTATTCAGTCAATTGATTTCAGCAGACCACAAGTGCACTTTACGGAGTTGTTATTTATCATGCAGCAGATAGACTACCCAGCCCATGCACTGATATTTATGGGCCATATTCGAACCCTCACAGGGTTTTACAAGTTTTAGACAAAATTGAGTAAGTGGGTGTTGTTTTTTAACAGTATTATTAAATTCTTGCCCAGTATATTACAATCATTGGAGAAGTTTTTGGGTTTAATCTATATATTGATTAAAAAAATAACAGGGAGGCTTCCTAAACTAAGCCTCCCTCTTAAAACAATGACTTATATTTTTCTCCCTCCCTTTTCTCCAAACCTGTATGAAAAAATAAAAAATCCCTCAGCAAAACTTTCTTTAACCTTAAACTTGATTTTTCGCTTATACTTAAATCTCTTTACCTGCACCTAAAAGACCACATTCCCCTTCATAATAGAACCAATAACGGTTATAAAACCAAACCTAAAACCCTATTTCCCATGGTACACACTTATGACTTTTACTATTCTTTCAAATGAACCATTTGAACATAAAAGCCTATTATCCAAAACCATTCACATTAACTTACAATACAATTTAGTTCACCATAGGAGAAGCAAATTTCTTTACCTATTCTATTATCTTGAATAGAAAAATTGTTAGATCCTGTCATTAATTCTTATATTACACCTACATTTCCCCTTATTTTTACTTTGACAATGCTATCTCTTTACCTCACTGGCTTGGAACCTCTCCCCCCCCCCCCCCAACTATCTCTTAACTATTATACATGTACATTTGCTGATTTTTCCATTTTCTTATCTTAGGTCATCAGCACAAATTTTGATCTGTTTTAATGATTGGTTGCTCTATTTCTTACCACTTCTCTTGCTGACATTTGAATTGCTGTTAACAGCTCTGAAAATAGATTTCATTGTGAGCTAAAGCACTCCTTGGTTAATTAGATAATAAACCTCTCAGAATTTTTCAATTAAGAAAATCGTATTACCTACAAAATTTACTTTTGCCTCTTATATATATATATAAAAGAACAGATGGGAGAAAGAGTGTAGTGACCAGACAAAAAGAAAAAATTACAATGAGTAAAATTTTCATAAACTCCTCACCCTTTGTCAGTGAGGAGTCTCTCTTCATTTAGATCTTTCTTCGCTCCTCTCTGATGAAGGGCAGGATGTGTCCCCAAAAATTTTACTCATTGTATTTTTTTAATTTATATATTTTTGGTTGGTTGAATTTTTAATATGATATGTTTTTATTTTACATTCTAATTTACAAATACAATCATTTATACTTGTTAACAATAGTTATTACAGAGGTACAATTGCAACAGATAAAAACTTTAGGAGAAGTGAGTTGGACTACTTACACTGGAGAAATGCAAGGAAGAGAGGGTTGTTTGGTTGGAAATGGGATCTGAAAAGAGTGGGGGATTCTGGTAATGCTTAGAACAATGTTTACAATCCCAGCTTAATTTATATAATAGTCAGGAAAATATTAATGTACTTAAGGGTTTTATAATACATAGCATATATTGTTATGGGCTACATAAGTTATTACAAAACGTACGTATATGTGGGTGGGTGCTTGCGTGCATTCATGGGTGCTTGTGTGCATTTAGAATAACTATGAAAATTTCAAGAAAAGCAAGCATACAGGGTACTAAAATTATGATCTAAAGGGTTATTTCTACCACCAATGAATATAGAACTCTCATACCTTCTATTCTCCGTCTTCATTGGTTTCTGCAAACCATCTTCTGTTAGCGAGCGCTTTCGGACATTGTCCATCTTCTGGCCGAATACATAAGTTCACTGTCACGGTCTGTATTCAACAAAAGAGTTGAATACAGACCGTGACAGTGAACATATGTATTCGGCCAGAAGATGGACAATGTCCGAAAGCGCTCGCCAACAGAAGATGGTTTGCAGAAACNTTGCTGACATTTGAATTGCTGTTAACAGCTCTGAAAATAGATTTCATTGTGAGCTAAAGCACTCCTTGGTTAATTAGATAATAAACCTCTCAGAATTTTTCAATTAAGAAAATCGTATTACCTACAAAATTTACTTTTGCCTCTTATATATATATATAAATATATATATATAAATATATAATATCCAGTCTGATCATTTCATTTAATCATCCCATTAATAATCCCATTCAGATCCCTCCTAGCACCACACACACAACTGTAGAATGCCTCTTCGATATCCTCAAGTGTAATGGTTTTTCCTCTATAAAGACACAATACCTGTTATCAAACAGGTATTTTTTATTCTATTCCCTCTCACTAATTCTTTAAAATTGACATGGGATAATAAACCACAACTAAATTAATATTTATAAATACCTGTTATCCTATTTCTATAATTCCCTTTCCAACTAAATTTCTTGCTCCCTTTTTTGTTCAGCTCTTTTACCGCTTCATTAAGTACTTCTGTTCATTTCTAGTCTCACAGATGATATATGTGCGTTTGTGTATGTGTGTAATGAATAAGAACAAGTGAAAGAAAGAGTGTTGTGAAAACACAAAAAGAAAAAATTACAATGAGTAAAATATTTGGGGAGACTTCTCGCCCTTCGTCTGTGAGGAGTGAAGATGCATATATTTGAGATATTCTAATGTATATTTAAATTAATAAATATGAAATTATGTAAAAAGACTTCATACTCTTGGAGATATATATATATATGAATGATGATATGAGACAAAAGTTGCAAAGCAGCCTATTACTTAAAGATATGAAACTTTAAATACAACAAATGACCTCATAATAATAATAATTTTTACTAAAAAAAAATTGTTTTTAATATTTTTAATAACATTTATGTCTTCCTAGGGAACATTCA
>KZ807176.1:235980-249847 GCA_000696205.2 Oncopeltus fasciatus | reverse complement strand
TCACGCATTGATCGAAAAACGCCCAGAATGGGCTCACAGGCACGCCAAAGTCATTCTTCAGCATGATAACGCTCCTGCACATTCAGCCAGATTGACTAAGGAAACGATTTCTTCGCTTGGTTGGGAACTCCTACCCCACCCGCCGTATTCACCTGACCTGGCGCCTTCTGATTATCACCTCTTCTCATCGATGGGACACTCATTGGCGGAGCAACACTTCAACAATTTCGAAAACGTACGAAAATGGCTCGATGAATGGATTTCAAATAAAGATGAAGCATTCTTTTGGAATGGTATCCATATATTGCCCGAGAGATGGACAAAATGTGTAGAAAGCGAGGGCCAGTACTTTGAATAAAATCTATTATACTTTTTTTTAAATTACTGTGTATATATTTTAAGAAATAAACGACATTTTAAACTTGCATACCTGGTATATATATAAATGAGTATGAATGGGAAGGAGGTTTAGAGGAAGATCTCAAACTTAATAATTTTATATTACTTATGCCAAATTTGAGTTTCTTTATTAGGATGAAATAATAAGCTGTGTCTTCCTCACTTTATTTATTTTATACTCAAACATTTTTGGCTCTAATAAGCCATCTTCAGCAGCTCCTCTACTCTTTTAATGTTCTTGCATGATGCAATGCCTTACTCCTGCATCATGCTCCTCCTAGGTAAAGGAGTAAGGGCCTGATTAAAATATCGAAGGTATGAGAAGCTCCAGAAAATTGCTCATTAAAGCCATTTGACCAGAAAATAAATAATTGTGGAATCTTATTATTTCATCCTAAACTAAATAATCGTCAACATCTTCCTTATTAAAATACTGCCCAACAATATAAATGTTTTAGACCCAAAAGTAACTAGTACCAATATATTTTCAACCTCTAAATTCAAAACTAACATTAAAAATTACATATTAGCTCTTCTTAAATTTTTTTTTTTTAGGCTTGACTCTGTAGTAAAGTTTTTTTTTGCCAAGCTTTTGCACATCATGTGATGGTTCTTCAGGGTTGAAAGTAGAATGAGAGCGACTCAAAGTCCAGGTGGCTTTTAAACCTACCTAGGACTAGACCTTGATCTAAGTCTGCCTTCCCAATGGTTGGCTCTTATTTGTTCCTTTCCGGAAGTGTTTGTCTGGCTCCTGTTATCACTGGTATCTGTTTTGATTTTCTTGACTGATAATGTTCGTTTCCAATTCTGACTTAATGTGTATTTATTTGAGTTTATAGCTAGGATGGTGGCATTCTCAAACTGTATCTGACGGATGATCTAGGGGTTATGTCCATAAAATTTTCTGCTAAATCCAAAGAAAACTAACATTAAAACAACTGTTTGAAACTAACATTTCATAATGTTTTTAAGTTATATTAATAAGTAAATAGTGAATTGAGCTATGAGAGTATGCTATTTTTTCTAACTTAGTTAGTGCAGAATTACTAGATTTTTATCATTTACTAATTGTAAAATTTGAAAAATCTATATGCCAAGAATGTGTGTTAACAGTGGACAATTTTTGTTATATTTGTGATTTTTTTCACCACACAAAATATGTCTCTTTCGAATGTTGCTTAACAGGATTGCTTTCGTATTAGGAAAGGGGACCGTGATAAACCATCGAATCCTCGTTTAAGCTTTAACTCTTGTTGGGTTATGGCAGAAAAATTAAAATAAAAAAAGTAAAAAAAAAATAGTGATTTTCTATGCCTATGGTATGGATTGAGCCTTAAAACCATAGAGATGATTGATTTTCTGCTTAACATCGCTCAAGAATAGTCAATGAAAAAATAAGATCATTTAATTCCCAAATTTAGGGCACCTGGTTAGTTCAGGGGACCGGTTCAGGTCTTGCATTCCTGATACTGTGAGTTCAAATCCCTTCCTGGGCAAGCTTTTATTGATAAAAAAAGCTTATCCTGGTCCATGGATATTTAGAATTGGAAGGCACCCTATATATAGCTCCTCCCTCGACCCTAAGTGGTTGAAAGGGTGGTTAATATTTATAAAAATAAATGCTGAATCTTCTATTTGTCTATCAGTTTGTACTCCAACACATAATTATGGGGGAGAAAAAAATGGAAGAACAATCAAACAAGCCTTCTATATCAAATGACCATGATTTTGTGGTAGCAGGCGATACACAACCCAGATTGAGTTACATATAATTGATTGATCTCATTCGAGATCAAGAGCTGTCAGAAAAGAAGGCAGATTTTTTAGATAAAGACAACAGCAGTGAGATTTTCTCTCTCCTCACTCTCTCTCTCTCTCCCTCTCTCTCTCTCTCTCACTCTCTCTCTCTCTCTCTCTCTCTCTCTCTCTCTCTCCCTCTCTCTATTTTTTTTTTAAGAATAATATTATTGTTTGAATTGATTTCTATAGATTAATGAATTGTCTCAATTTGAACCATGGTCCACAATGAAGGTTATTCATAGACTCGTCTAAGATAAGCTTAAAAGCTTTGTTAACGAAAACCTTTTCCTTTTATTTCTATTGGCCATACAGGTCACATGAAAGAGACTGACATAAACAGAATCTCTTGACTCAATCAATCATCAGTGGAAAATCTGTTCTGACCTAAAAGTCAATCAAAGACAGATTTTTAGGTATTTGAAATACAAATTCCCAAAACTAACTGATGCAAAGGTTGAAGAGGGTATTTTGTCAGGCCACTAATTCATGACTTGTTTAGGACCCTAAGTTCAATCAAATTTTGCAGGGGGAAAAAAGAATAAGACGGGCAGCCCTAAATGCAGTGATTCATGGAGTTTTGTATAACAAAAGAAATAACAACTATACTCACTTGGCAATAGTACTGTAAAAATATCATCAACTGTGATATAACATGTGATATAACTCCAGTCCCACTTCAAATCTGGCTATTTCTGTAATGGAATTAAGATATCCCAGGGTTATTGGAATGAAGCTTTGTTTGCCGATTACTGTTGATTTGTAAAAGAAACAAAAAAAAATTTTTTTTTGTGAGGTAGTGTTATTAGTGTTATCTATGGAACATAACTGGCAGAAATAGAAATCTCTTTAATAATAATTTGCATTTATTAATTTAAAGAAAAAAAGTTTAAGCCAGGGCAGGACTCGAACTCATGTTTTCTGATCACTTGTCCAGTATTATGACCTTTGTTCCATAGGAGCCCTGATCATTCCGTGTTTGAGATTTCTTCCTTGAGGCTCCTAGCCTCCCAGGTTTTTGAATGAATTCAAAAGTATTGGTTTAGTTTAGCTTTTGGGTTCTCTTTTTCTTTTTTTTATATTTTATTTATGTTTATCTTTTAGATGCTGCAGCTAGCCTGTCAGGACCTCCTATGAATACTCAAAATCCTCAACAGCAGCCATTGCCTCCTCAGCAATCTCAAGTTCAGTCTAATCAAGCACAAAATCCTCTGAGGATGCTTGGTACATCTGGAGTTATCAACCAACCTGTTGCAATTGTGCAACCTCAGCCTCCAAACGTCCTTGCAACTGCTCAGCAAGGTGACCCCTTTTTTCATTTATTTTATTTTTTTTTTTTTTTTTTGTTACTTTGAATATGTGAAATGTGAAAGTATTAAAAACTCTACTGTGTTAACTCTTTAAAAATAAAATTCCATAATTTTAAATTGTTTCTCAGTCGCTTATATTTTTATCTCATTCTATGAGACATGTATGAATGAATATATATATATTTTTTTACATTTTATTTCTTAATTACATCCAGCACAGCATGCATCTTGCTCTCAAAAGATATAATAAATATGTACAAATAAATTAATAATATACAATATAAATTAATATAAAACAGATATACAACAAATTATATTTAAATTAGCATATACTTTGCTTGATGGAGAAGCTGCCCAATGGCAGTACTCCTAAATCACAATTTACAATTGTTTGTTTTGTTTTTTCTTTTTTAATTATTTTTAAGAAGTGTTGACAATGAGGAGGTCATGCAGCCATTTACTATTCAGGGGACGCTGTCGGGTTATTAGGATGGTTATTAGAAGGAGTTTGGGCTAAAGGATTGGGATGCATGAAAAGGTCAGAGTAGAATTTATTAAAATGGGTTGTGATAACGTCTTTTACAAAATGGATTTTAAGGTCATTGTGGAGTAAGGAGTTGGCGGCGTAATAGGGTGCATTAACTAAGATACTTAGGATTTTGGATTGGAAGGACTGTATTCTTTGGATGTTGGATGGTTTAGTAGTTTCCCACAGTTGGACTCCATACATCCAAACAGGTCTCAGTAGATTCTTATAAAAGGTGAGTTTGTTAGTCACAGTTAAAGTTGATTTGAGGTTTAACAGCTTGTAAAGTCCAAATCTCACATTTAGTTCTTGTCTTTTGATTTTTGTGTGTATGTTGGAACTATGTTAGTCGAGAGTCAAGATGAAAGCCCAGATACCTGAGGCAGTCAGAAGTTGGGATAGGATTATCATTAAAGAAAATTCTGCCAGGTTGTTTCTTCCTTAGTGTGAATGTAACATGACAGCATTTGCCTTCATTGACTTTAATATGCCAATGCTGTATGTCCCTGAGATACCGTTGGAGATTTTTGCTAGTAATATGTGAGTCGGCATTGCTTGGTCATCCGCAAAGGTTGCAAGGAGTGTGTTAGGATGAGAGGGAATATCGGCAGTGTACAGGATGTAATGGATGGGCCCGAGAACACTACCTTGTGGAACTCCGGCCTCCACTTGGTAATATTCGGAGTAATCTAATCCTTTTCGGACCCTGAAGAATCGATCTATTAGGTAGGAGCGAAGGATAAGGTAAAGGGTGCTAGGGAAAATGGATTTTAATTTGAATAATAGTCCGCAACGCCAGATCCTGTCAAATGCTTGTAACACATCGAGAAAGGCACCAACACAATACTGCTTGTTCTCAAAAGAGGAATATATGCAGTCTACAACACGAAACACCTGTTGGACTGTGGAGTGTTTGGATCAGAAACCAAACGGGTGTTTTGGAAGTATATGGGGATCGTCTAAGATTGGCATTAGCCTTTTGAGAAGAATATTCTCAAAGACCTTTGAAGAGGGGAAGTAAGCTTATTGGACGATAGCAAGAAGGATTACTCGGGGGTTTACCAGGCTTTGGGAAGAATTTACAGTGGCTCTATTGGGTAAATGGTTTAGAATTCGGGCTGTAATAAGATCATATCTGGGAGATTTGCGTTTAGGCAAGCAGGAAAGGATATCTTTGACCTCAAGGCGGGTGAGGGCTTTAGGAGATGGAGACATAGGAAGAGGGAAATCAATGAATTCTTCTACCTCCGTGCTCTTAGAATGGTTTTCTGGGTCAGGGAGAGGAGTGAAAGTTTGCTGAAGATGATGGCCAAAGACCTCAGCCTATGTCTGCATCGGACGCTGCCCAGGTGCTATCATCGATGCGGAGAGGAGAGGTGGGGGAGTAGTATTTGAGGATTTTTCTGGTGGCAGTCCAGAGGGATTTTTCTTCCATTGTGAGTGATGAGAGATGACTTAAATTCTTTATTGTGAAAAGATCTGAGTTCCCGTGTTTCCAAAACGGCTCAGTTTATTTGGTGGTCCGATGGGTGTCGTGTTTTCTGCCATGTGGTTCTGGCTCGTAATTTGGACAGTATAAGAGACTGTATATGGATGGGAAGAGGTTTGGTATTCAAAGGATTGGGATTTAGAGGTTTTTTGAAAGGAGGTTTGGATGGATGCTTTCCAGCATGACTATTGAATAGCAGAGGTGAAGGATTTTACAGCATTGTCAAGATCTTGCTGGGATTTTAAGGAAACTCTTAGGTCTATAGCATCTTCAAGGAGGGATTTGAACCTATTCCAATCAACTTGGCCATTCACCAGTGAATGATGAGTCGGTTTTGGGATGGGTTGCAGTGACAAGGTGAGGATTATGGCACTGTGATCAGGAGAAAGATCATTGATAGTGATTGTAAAGGATTGGAGTGGATTTAGGCTTTTGCAGACATCCAAATATATATCTAAAATATATCCACTCAAAAAGTCTATGAGATCTGGTACTTAGTTGTCATCTGTAGGCCAGTAAGTTGGGGTGATGGGAGAGAGCTGCGAATCAGAAGGGATGTCCCACCATGAGCTTTACCGTCTGGGTGGTCAGTCCTATAAGTTCTGTACCCTGGTATATTGATGTATTTTCTTGGCGTAAGTCGTGTTTCTGTTATAAGTGCGACTTCAACATTTGAATATTATGAGTATGAATATTAATTGCAATAATGCAATTATTCAATTATATGAGTACTCGATCATTTAAATAAGTGATGTTGATCATTTAATGAGTGAATGTTGTATTAAATCTAATATATTATGATATATGACCAATATTTAATTGTGCATTGAGGTTTTTTTTTATATCCACTCATGTTTCATTTTAACAAGAATTTCGTCCTTGTCATTAATGAGAATAGAATCTTGGTCTAACTTTTAGGAAGTTGTAGAAGACACTTATATTATATTATATAATTGTATAGATAATAAAAGAATTTATAACTTAATTTTGTAAATTTTTGCTATTAAAAAATTGTATTATTATATAGGTTTAATGTCACAACAAGCTGGAGTTATGCAGTCTGGAAATGTGAATCTCATTAACCAGGGTCAGCCACCTCAAGCCAATGTTATGCCTTCTCAGCAGCCTCCTGTTATGCAGCAACCACCGCCTCAACAGCAGGTACAACTAATAAGTTAAAAATTATAAAATTAAAAATTAATTTTGTAATTGTCATAATTTATTAAACATAGTTCAGTAGTTATTAATTAGCTTAATTTTCTTTGGTCTTGTTCACTTAGCTGTGTGTTCATGTATTTTACATTATATTACTTAACATGAACACACACTAGATACCTAAGATTAGGAGAACTATATCGCTTTAGAAGCAGCCAAAACCATTTCACTCAGTAAAAGAAATCTGGGAAATTATTGACCTCCAACCAGGCCCTGGGAAAGGCACATGAAAAAGAGATTTTTAATCTAAACCCACACTAGTGAAGCCGTTGGTCAGCACACCGTTCTGGCTGCTTGATTTTTTCCCTTTCAATGTAGAATAATAGCTAATTAGAGGTTCACAAGTGCACACCATGACTCCTCTAGGTCATTACAAACAGTAGCACAAAAGGAATAAACATACTAGCACCAATTACCTTAGCAGTCAACTTGTGGAAACGAAAAAAAAATACATACTGTGCACTGTGAGCATTGAACCTGTGACCTTTAGCTCAAGAGTACAGTTTTTAACCACTGTTCTTCTAATTTATTTGTAAGTGTCATTCTAATACATGTACCAGTGAAGATGGTTGTTATGAACATGGAAATTGCCATTTAGACTTACCTAACAATACAGTTGAAAACAAAAGACAGGATGATCTCAAGTTCTAAATAAATTAATGTCACCTATAGAAAATTTAACAAATACTAATAAGTGAGTTAAGAATTGCTTATTTAATAATTATTGTTTTAATTTGTAGATTAATTTTTTTTCATTTGTTTTTGCATATTCTCAGAGATAAATAAGTTAATAATATAGTCCATAAGATATGTGAAGGCAGTTACTCTGAAGTTGAGGTGGAATGGCATGGTCAGAAGACCCAATTCTTGGGCCCAGTGTTGCCTGATCTAACCTTCCATTTCTCATTTGAGTCTAGATCTTTCATCAAAACAGTTCTCTCTTCTTTTTTTTTTCCTTACTATTCTTTAAAAATAATTCTTAAAAGTCTAAAATAATGTTTTAAAATAGAATATATGATTTTTATATTAACTTTTTCTTTCTTTTTACTTTTATTCAGTTATTCCATTCTGTTAAATAAAATCATTTTGTAATTTGATTACTATAAAAAATAAAAATTACATTTAATGACAATGACATGAGGAGAAGAGGTGACCAATGACACCACTCTCAAATTATTTACAGAGATCGTGGTGAAAGGATGAATTGGATACATAATAGGGAGCATTTGCAATTATTCTGAGGGTTTTGGATTGAAAGGACTGGATTCTTTGGATGTTGGAAGGCTTGGTGGCACCCTCGATTTCTACTCTGTAAGTCCAGATTGGTCGTAATAAGGTTTTGTAGAGCGTCTGTTTCAAAATGTAACCCAAGGTTAACGAATGGAATTTGAATTTGGTAAAGAAATATTGTTAAATTTCACAATTTCAGGGAAGTCTTTTTTCCGCAGTTGGAAATAACTTGAACGCATTTTTCTTCATTGATTTTATTCTCCATTTGCCATACCATTGTGTGATTTTTTCGAGGTGATCTTGTAGGTTTTTAGAAGCAGTTTTAGGATTGTGATGGGAGGATAGGATAGCTTTGTCATCCGCAAATAGAGCTAAGCGGGTACTTGGATGGGTAGGGATGTCAGCAGTGTATTGGATAAATAGGATAGGTCCAAGCACAGTACCTTAAGGAACTCCTGTCTATAACGATTAAAAAAAAGAAAAAGAAAATTTTTTAGTTTTAAAATTTAAAAAGTTATTAAGGTTATATTCTTAGGTTAGAGTATAGTGAATATTCATAGTTTAAAATTTTGTTTGAAACTACACTGCCGGACAAAATTAAAGGATCACTTCAATATTTTGAAATCACTGAACTGTATAGGGTATTTTTGAAAACATTCTTTTTTCTTTGGAAGTCACACTTTATTATAAGGGTAATAAAAAATAAAAAAATTATTTTCTGGAAATTTTTAATAGGAAAACAAATCAAAAAATAAAAATGTCCTACAGTCTCAAAATGAAAAAGTAAATCTTTGAAATGAAATGAAATAACAAAACTGAATAAAAAGGAAGAATTTGAGTAAAACGATCAATAATTGGTATTCCCACCTCTAACTCTGATAATTGCTTCCATTCTCCTGCCCATTCCAGTGACCAGGGCTCTTACATGTTGTTCTGGGATGTTGTTCCACTCTTCCACTAACATTTCCATTTCCCTTAAATCTGCCAAATTTTGTGGGTCTCGGGCGTGGACACGTCTTTCAAGCATGTTCCATACATGCTCTATTGGGTTCATATCTGGACTTCTGGGTGGCCAAACCATAACGTCAATTTCTTCTTGTCTGAGGAAATTTTGCACTGATCGAGCAACGTGAGGTCGGGCATTATCGTGCATAAAAATAAAGTTACCTGCGATATTTCTGGCGAAAGGTATTACATGTGGCTCAAGTACCTCCCTAATGTACCTGTCAGCAGTTATAGAGCCACGGTTCACAAGAACCAACTCTGTACGGGAGTTTAAATTTATGCCCCCCCACACCATCACTGACCCACCACCAAACGCAACCCTTGGAGAAAAAGTGCATGGAGCATACCTCTCTCCCCGCCTTCGCCATACCTTTTCCCGTCCATCTGGAGATCGGAGACAGAATCTTGACTCATCGCTGAATAATACGAGGCTCCAATCTTCCTGAGTCCAGTTTAGGTGCTCCCGAGCAAACCTCAAGCGCTCAACCCGGTGTTCCCTGGAGAGAAGAGGTCCAGTAGCTGAAGGATGGGAGGTCAATCCATAATCGTTGAGTCGTCTTCTCACGGTTCGCTCTGAAATTTGCACATTCCTGAACCTCTGGAGGAGACCACGCAGACTGTTACCAGTTGATCGGCGATCCCGAAGAGCATGCAGTTGCAAAAATCTCTCGTCACGGTGGGAAGTTGACCTCGGACGGCCTTGTCCGACTCTTCTTGTATGCCCCCCAGTTCGACGGTGCCTATTAAGCACCCTGGACCGCGCATTGTGACCGCTGGACCGCCAAAAGAGCATATATGCAGTTGTCTGCTATAATTTTTTTTTAAATCTTTAAATTTTTGCAAACTCTAAGGTAGAAGAGGCTGCTTAGCCGACAGATTTGAAAACAATAGGTCCCTCCTTCATTCAGGCCAGGTTCCATATTATAACTCACTGATTATAGTGTACTATATCAGCATATATTTAAAAAATTGACCACATTTTTTACTACTATCTTAAAAAGGAAATAAAGCCTGGATGTGGCTTAATTAAATCTTGGATCATTACCACCTTGTTTTCTTGTTGCTTTTCTACTGACTAATATATCTGGTTGGTTATCTGGTTATAGGTAAACAGAACTCATGAGCTTTCTCAAATTTCAACTAATATTATTTTTACTTTTAGGGTACTAGAGAGAGGCAAACTATATGGTCTGGTATTTTGGAGTGGTTAGAGAAAAAACTACCAGGTGATGCTCAGAAAGTTACAAAACAAGTTCCCTGCCAGGTTTCAGCAAATTATAAGGATGGTGGAGAACCAGAATTGTTAGTCTTTTAATTTTTAATATTTATTTTTTCTAATTTTGAATAGAAATTATTTTATTACATATGTCTTATTGATATATTTGTATTATATAAATCGATTTGTGTCTGCCTTTTGATAATATCATATTTACAGTTTTGATCATAAATCTACTATTGTAAATTGAATTAATGATCTACTTTGATATAGCCTCTCTGTAAGAAAGTATGGATATCTTTATTTTTAAATTAAATATTAATAAATAATACTACCTCATCATTAATAGTACACCCAAGTACTGACAAATAATATTGCTCATTCTAATGCTATATAAAACTTAATTAAACTTATTTTTGATAACTAAATAAATTGAGTAGTAGTAGTAGTAATAGTAGTAGATCATTGAAGGGCAATCAACTTCTAGGTTATTACGCCCTATAAATGCCCTTTAATATGTTTACTATAAATTAGTTAATAAAAGACAGGTATCAGGATTATTTCGACCACTATAACAACCTAAATTAATGGAATTAAATAAATTGATTTTTTTTTTAAAGTATAGTAATTGATTAACAATTAATTTATTTTACCAAGAGCCATCATTAAACATAAGATTCTTTCAAAACCCATAAAGCGTCCTCCAATTTTTCCTATTTAAATATTTTTCTTGACTTTATTCCTCTTTTTCTCTCTGAGTAAATCCGTGCTAAAATTTAAATGTATAAGCTCCCTCCTTAGCCTTACACGTAATTTTATTTGACTTAGTAGGTTCTCATTGTTATATATTTACTGTTTCTCATGTCCATATTCAGTTTCTTACACAGCATGTGGGAGATAGATTTATTCCTAGCCTCTCTCCTCATGCTTTTTACCCTTTAAAAATATTTTTAGTTTGTCAGAAAGTAGAAATAGATAGAAAATGAAACACTTGCGGCTGCGATATATAGAACAGGTGGGGTAGAGAGTGCAGTGAACACCCAAAAAGAAGAAATCACAAGAAGTAAAATTTTCCGGGATCTCTCGCCCTTGGTCAGTGAAGAGTGGAGAGAGACTAGACTGTGGGTGTTGTGTAGCAGAAGGAACGAATGAGTTGGACTCAAAGAAAGGGAATGACCTTTCTTTGAGTCCCTTCCGCTACACAATACCCAAAGTCTAGCCCCTCTTCACTCCTCACTGACGAAAGGTGAGAGATCCCCAAAAATTTAACTTTTCGTGATTTTTTTCTTTTCGTATGTGTACTGCACTCGCTATTATATATTATAAAAATAAAATTGGTCCAAAATACTTTTAAAAGTTATTTCTTTTTTAATTATTTATAAAATATATTATGATTATACATGAAAAAATGTTTCTTTATTTATTTACATTTTGTTTCAGAAAAGCAGATTCCTGGCCCCAGAAACTTATTATGCAGCTTATGCCGAAGCAACTTATTGGGAATATTGGAGGGGCATATTTAAAAAATTCAAAATCAGTTTTGTTTCATCCTCAACCTTGTGATTCTCTAGAATCTCTTACTAAAGTCATGGGTACAGGCTATGTGAGTGATTTTTTTTCTTTTTGGGAAATTTTTTTTTTTAAATTAAAGTTTTGTTATTTATTTACATCAAAAATATATTATTATAACAATAACAACCATTTCCCTCTCAAAACTTGATACTTTGCATTTCTAGTCATAAAGAGTTCAAAGCTACCTTACATCGAAAGCTAGTTAAAGGTACAAGAATTATGATAATATCCTAATAACAATAATAAGATTTGAAATAAAATCAAATAACTAAAAACAACCTCAAATTTGTGTGTGTGTGTATGTGTATTATATACAATTTGTATATGTATATATTATATACAAATTATGCTGATACTGTAAACAAGCATTCCCAGAATCCCCCACTTTTTTCACATCCCAGCACCAATCAAACCTTGCATTTCTCCAGTGTGTCGTCCTAGTCATTTCTCCTATAGTTTGCTCATCCATTGCTATTATACCTCTCTCTGTAATAACTATTGCTATCTGTTATCAAGTATAACTAATTACATGTGTAAATTTGGATTTAAAATAAAAATATATCTTTTTTAAAACTCAACCAAGCCAAAAAGATGTAAAACTTATTATATAACGAAAGTATAACTATAAATTGATCATACTAACTAACTTTATTTTTTAGTTTTCTAACTGTGAAACATTAAGATTTATATTAGACTATTTAATTAATTTTATTTTTATATTTTAGGCTGGATGTGTTCACTTCACAAGTGCAGGTTCATCAGCTTGTGACATTAAAGTTCTAATTTTATTATATACAGTTGAAAAAAGGGCTTTTCTTGGATTTATTCCTAACGATCAAGTTGCATTTGTGGATAGACTAAGAAAAGTTATACAGCAACAAAAATCTACTCACATGAATAGACAGGTATTAATCAATATTATTCATTTTGAGTACTGTTTTTCTTTCTATAGTCTTATAAAAATTAAAAAAAAAAAAAAAGTTGGAAAAGGATGTAGAAATATTATCTTTATATCTTTCTTAAAGATTTTGAATGGTACAGTATTTTCTTTTTAAAAAATTGCATTATCCTTAGCATTTGTCAACCACCAAATGGGGAAATCTTTGAATTCTTTTGACTTATGGAAGTGACACTTACCTTACCTTTTTGTGTTGTTATCCCTTCTTGTCAAACAAAATACATTATCAATTATCTATTTGCTTCAAGAGAAAAAGCCCAAGTTAATCTTGCCCATTTATACAGCTATAGTTTTTGTTGGCAGTTCCTAGTTTTCATAACTTTTAGTGTTATCAAGAGTTTTTGTTGTGCTAACTAAGAGTTTCAATGCAATAGCAATGCTGAGTAGAAAAAAAAAAAGTTATCAATTCTAGAATATACAAGTTCATTTGAGTCCAATTTATTTAATCTTAACATAACTACAGTGTTACCTATGAATTATCATAACTCGTTATTTGTTATATGAATTATCATTAAACTTGTATTTGTTTAAATTTTTTTTTTATTGTTATAATCCTTTATCTCTTTTTCCTTCTCAAATTGAGAATGAAAAAGAGATAGAGGATTGTAACAATAAAAGATGAATATCAAGGTTCTATTTCAAGAATACTTAAGACTTGGAGAAATATTCTCTTATAGTTCACCACTAGTGAGGCAGAGTCATAACAAAGGTCATGCCAATTAAAATCATATTTTATTTTATGATCCTAAACATCAGTCTGGGTACTCCTCCAAATTCAGGACTTTGTCAGGGACGCTGAAGTAATTTTGGAAAAGTGTATAATATTTTGTGTCAACAGAGCACTAAAGAAACTTGAAAGTGCTCTGCATTTAAAAATAAATGTGTGAACTATGGAAGTTTTTGAACATTTCTTATTTACTTCACCTATCATTGATTCTTTATCTGTTTACCATCACATTGTTCAGGAGTTAAGAACTAAGATGGTCTCTAAAGAAAAAATTGTTATTCTGTCTGATTTTGATGTCATTGTATTCATTGAGACTTGTTTAGACGACAATGTAAACAATATAGAACTTTTCAGACCTGCTTTATCTGAACATAGGAGTGAGAGATATTTTTCAATTACAAATGATACTAGTGGTCGGGGGGG
>KZ807176.1:206458-216592 GCA_000696205.2 Oncopeltus fasciatus | reverse complement strand
CTCTCCCTCTCCCTCTCCCTCTCCCTCTCCTTCTCCTTCTCCCTCTCATACTATTAGAATAATTAATTAAATTGGAAGCTGTGCATAATAATGTAATAACCATGGTAATGTAATAACCATTTGGATACTTTAATCAAAATGGCTGAAGTTTTCAGTTTCTTTATTAGTTAAAATATATTTATTGAAGTACTCATAGGGTTATATTTTGTAGGACTTGCTTATCAAAAACATAAAATTTTCCTTTCTTCCACAGGGACCATTTAATACACATTTAGTGGAGGCAAGACAAGAGAATCTGTTTAAAATTCAGCAACTTCAGCAGACCCTCGAAGCCGCACAACAACAAGAGCAACAGTATAAAAGTCAATTAGAGGTAAACTCTAATTATTACCCCCCGCAGGTCAGTAGAATTTTTTTAGACTGGTTTTCTTAATTATGAGTATGAATGGAAATTGATTGCTAGTTATTCTGTTATGTATGGCTGAGTCTACATATAATTAGTCATTAAGACATTCAATATGAAGTAATTTGATCACTTAAGAAGTGCTCCTCAATACAAAGGCCTCAGTACAATGAGAAAAGTTCCCCAGATTTTTAGTTTAAATTAAAACTAATAATTCTGTTGTAATAAACAGAATTCAGAGTACAATGTACCTCTACCTATCGGAATACAATGTATCACTACCAATAATGCTAATAAAAGCTGTAATTTATTAACCAATAATCAGAAATGTGTAAATTACCTACTTTAAATCGCTTTTCTTTCATATTGACATCCTGTTTTGTTTTTGTTTTTTTGTTGTTTTTTTTTCTAATTTTAATATTAAGATGAGTATTATGAATTTAAATATATCAGTCAAATGTGACAATAGTTTCTCTTTGAAGTCTAAAAATCTTTTATAAACAACATTCCATTATTAATATTTTTCCTTGCTGTTTATCCATATTTTTTTTATTTTTTTTGAGCACAGTTTCATTTTAATAAATTTTATTAATTTATTTTTTATAATTGTGATTATTTTATAAGTATATACTCTTAATATATGTCCCAATGCTTGTTTGATATACTTTCAGGACAAACTTGCAAAATCATGTTTTTGTTTTCTTTTTATCAGTATACAACATTTGTGTGTGTATGTGTGTGCGTGCATGCGTTTGTGCGTAAATACCTGTGGGTGTAGTGTGTGTAGGAGTGTAATTATTATAAATTTTTATGAAATTCNATAAAAAAATCTATCTGTCCCAGCCAGGACTCGAACCTGGATCTCCTGCTTTCCGGGCCGGTATTATTCTATTACACCACCAGGACGAGCTAGATAACTTATTAAATTCCCACCACACTACATCACATCCGGCCCGGTAAGCAGGAGATCCAGGTTCGAGTCCTGGCTGGGACAGATAGATTTTTTTATTCTATTCCCTCTTTGGAAAAACTAAAATTTTAAAGGAAATTTTCTCTTTTAAAATTAATGAGAGGGAATAGAATAAAAAAATCTATCTGTCCCAGCCAGGACTTGAACCTGGATTTCCTTCTTGCCGGGCCGGTATGATTCCATTACACAACCAAGACGAGCTAGATAACTTATTAAATTCCCACCACACTACATTCAACTGGTTCGAGTCCTGGCTGGGACAGATAGATTTGTTTATTCTATTCCCTCTCATTAATTGTTTAAAATGTATGTGGGATAATAAACCACATCTAAATTAATATTTATAAACTAAAATTTTAGAATTTGCAAATGTGTGCTCATGCTCAAGAGCATGCCCTTGTGTGAATGTGTGGGCTTGTGTGCTGAGACTTTCACTTAATTTTGATGCAATTTATTGTAATGGCTAGCTTTTTTATCACTGTAATTATTAATTTCTAATTTAAGATAAATATAACTATCATTCTTTATATTGATTGTCCCATTTTTTTTCTTTGTATTATGTGTCATAATCTCTTGGTTTTCTTTTGTTCCATTGGGACAATTTTATAGATCATGAACATAAAAATGCAACAACTTCAAGACAATGTAGGGCTTCAAAGAAATATTGGTCAAACTACACAGGATCAATTTAAAGCTCAGCTGGAGGTAATTTTTATCAAAAGTTCTCTAAAATATTTTGTGTTCAAATATTAATTTTGTTCCTAAGTAATTGTTAATTTCTTTCTCTCTTTCCTTTTTTAATTCTTATCATTATTTTCATTATTGTCTTCTGTATTTTTCAGTCAATAACTTGTGAAGATTAACCCTTAGCTCCACAATAGGACATAGGTCCAGAGAGTCTTTGTAGGTATACTAATTCTTGATTGTTAGTGTGTGTCGCACTAGTGGTCTATGGCCGACAAATTGGTTCCCCTGAATCCTTTCCTATTCAATGGAATATGTTACTGAATAAGGCTGGATGTTCTCAGGAGTATCCAGCCCTATCCAGTATCATATTTCTTAAGAATTAAGCATTCTATTTTTCTAATATTCCTCTAAGGACTAAGAATTCTCTGACGAATATTAGAAAAAGAGAAAAAAATAAAGAAAAATTGTTATTAAACTATGTTCTCCCCTTTTCAAATTTACTAGTTTGCTTACATAGAATCATTTATATGTGATTTATTTTAATCACAACAGTTATTATTTTCTCTTAAGTATTTTATGAAGAATACTCAAAAAGCTCCCTCCCCCCCCCCCCCAAAAAAAAATATATTAACTGTTACTTTTAACTGAAAAATTAAAATATCTCAAAAATGTGTATATTATATTTCTAGAAAAGTATATTTCATGGAATGCATGCGTACCCTGAAAATCTGCTTAGCAACTAAGTAGGAAGATACAGCAGCTCTCAGGTCTCCAACAGGCAAAATAATGGAGATGGTAGACCAAACACTGTAGATTTATTTTATTTAACAACGCAGCTCCAGTTATTCAGCAGGCATTTTAGTACACTTCATTGGACTTTGTGTTGTACACTGGATTTATGAAGAAGATGTGATAACTTCCATTGCTAAGTTCCATAATACCACTAGAACCAGAACAGGTTAAAGACCCAACATCATTTAACTTTTAGAGGTTCCAGAGCAGATACAGATATTTAATTAGGCATTTTATTTATTATTACGGATTTAGTGCATGAAACTATGTCTGTGAAAACCTTTAAACATGTATAGCTATGGGAACACATGCCTAAAAGAAACATTCTCAGTCTAACCTTATCACTGCCTTTTTATTACAAATAGGCATATAAAGCCAAACTCATCTATGGATGTCCAATCTATAGATCAGCACAGAAGATTGACCAGCTTTACAAGAGGTTCGAATCAGCATGTTATGACTGTTTGACATCTTATTGTAAAATATTTTTTCCTCTGAAAATTCACTCACTTTTGAAGGATTATTCCTAGACAGCCAGCTACCCCATAAAGTTTGTGAGTGACGAAAGCAGGCAAAGTTAAGCATAGAAATGTCCTCAACTTTAGAGAAAAAAAAATCTGAGCCACAAGGCCTGATAAGGCTGTGACAAGCGTGTGAACTCATTATTTCACTTCTATATTTAATGAAGCTCTCCAGACAAAAGAGTAGCGTCAATTTCAACCTCATCACACCAGCCATCCTTTATTTCATCACCATATCATTCCGATAAAATGATAAAAATAACAAATATAACAGATATAAAAATAACATCTGTATTCACTTACCCAATGTTTTTATTAAGTTCTCACCCGCTGTTTAATTTTGTCTTACAATTATACTGAGAATCCAACCAATTTTATTTGCAGTTCTTCATTATTCAGACCACTCTATTCAACCCTGTCTGAATAATGTTTTTCCCAGTTTTCACATGTAAGCCCAGGCCTTTCATATCCATGTACATTAAATTATGTAAAAAGTTATCTTAGCCTTAGAATCACACTCTATGGTTTAGTGAAATATATTAAGTGAGTAAACTGTAGAAAATGTATGGATTAGTAATAAATTTTACTTATGGGTCATACAAATATGTAGTTATCTTAAAAATCAAAGCCCAAGGAAGGCACTGGGTATTTGGTCATGTACCAGGAAAGAATTATTACAATATCTGTACCTAAAGAAACTTATATACAGAAATAGAATGCAATCAAAAAATCTCTTCACTATTTCCTAGGTTCCCAGGACATGAAAATTACTCCTTTTACTCCATCTCTATATTAAGTAATATATTTTTTTAAAAAATCAATTCATTCAATTAACTAGATTAATTGTAATATTTTAAATTCTCATATATATGCTAACTAAATTACCCTGATTGTTAAAGAGTATGTTTTCTTTTTACGTGAAACTTAGAATGTTGTTTACTTCATAGTTTTAAGTGAGAGAGTCATTATTTTGCCACCTGTAGCACTAAAAAGAAAATCATTTATGCTTTCAGCAAGAGCAACAGAAGCAACTTAGGGCCCAATTGCAGCAAATGCAGCAGCAGCAACAGCAGCAACAACAGCAAGTAAGAGGACTTGCTCCTCAGCAGCAAGCAGCAGGGGTCCAACAACGAATGATGAGACCTCCCATCTCCAACAACCAGCTGAGGCACCTCTTACAGGGTGTAAGACCCTTTTTTTTTATTACTTAATAGGATTAAATTATATATATTGTTACTCTAAAACCTTTTTGCATAGGGATTATTGCTTACCAAGAAACTTAAACTCTCTATTAAGAGCTCTTATATGTAAACATTAAAGTTGAAGAATAACTTGAAGGTCAATCATCAATTTATTCATATTTAACACATAACCTAATAGACAAATAAGTTATAAATACTTTGACAACGATTGAATTTCCTTCAATCAGGGAACCAATGTACATGATAACCCAGGTTTGAATGTAGTACATTTGAGTGCATTTGCAGCCAAACTTTTCTTTAAGGTAGAGAATTTTTTGGGTTCAGTCAAGGTTGATAAAAAAAAAAAAAAAAAAAGAAAAAAAAAACTTATTAAGGACAATTTTTACATATTAATATGGTGATAAAGCTAAGAATCGTACAAGTGTGTTCAAGTAATGTCGCGAGTTTAAAATGATTGAACTTCTGTGCTTGATGATCAGAGGAGCAGAAGACCTTCAATTGTGACTGACGAAGATTTGGAAAAAAATTGAATA
This sequence comes from Oncopeltus fasciatus, assembly GCA_000696205.2. Taxonomy (NCBI): domain Eukaryota; kingdom Metazoa; phylum Arthropoda; class Insecta; order Hemiptera; family Lygaeidae; genus Oncopeltus; species Oncopeltus fasciatus. The sequence goes on along the minus strand of KZ807176.1, from coordinate 211,484 downwards.
TGCGATCCGTGGCGATCATAGATTGACTGTGTATGAACTTTCTGCAATGTTTCCACAAATCTCCAGATCTCTGGTACATGAAATCATCACATCGGATATCGGAAACTGTTGGTGAGATGGGTCCCAAAACAGCTGACAGACCTACACTGGTCATGAATATTTTTTTTTCAAATAAAATTTTTTATAACCTATAAAAATTTAGTACACTTACTTTCTGGACATCCCTTGTATATTACCTAATTCCAAGTTCAGATAAAAATTGTTTGGTTTCATATATTGACCAAACAAAGAACCATTTTAATAAAAGATTAAAACAACATCTATACAGCATTAAGAATGGTGATACGAATTCTTCGTCCCTCTCCCTTCATGCTATGAGCTACAATCACACACCCACTTTTAATCAAGCTACTGTTCTGGCCTCTGAGTCTTTCCTCAAGAAAAGGCTGATTTCGTAATATTTTCATATCAATCTCAATCCTTGCGATATAAATCATAGGCAGGACAAAGATAACATTTCCATAGCCCATTCCTCAGCAATTTATTTGTTTTTCCTATTTGTATAGTTGAAAGAAAAAAGTAAGTTTAATCTGTAAATTTTTTATTGTCTTGTAGCATACCTCTTATCTGTCTGTTCATTCCAATCTATAATAAGTGTAATAATGTGGCTTATTCAGCCCTGATGATGACTTATAAGTTGAGTCGAAAGGTTGCCAATAATAAAATAATTGCCCAATAATTAAGGAGTATTTTATTTTATTTTATTTATTGTGATCCTGGCCGAAACCCTCACTAATTTCTCCAGCAAAATTAAATATAATTTTTATTTATTTTACGATTTTAGTTAAATAAAATAATGTTATTAATTACTTTTGTCACTTTATAATTAATAATAACCTTATTTGATTTTATTCATTTAAATCTAAATTACAAAATACTTCCATAAGGTTGAGTAACTAAATTAGTTCAGACTTCCAGGCTCATTGTTAGTGATGCTGCGAAGACTCGTGATAGCATGGATAATCCAGATTCCGTAAGCTTAAGTAATTCATGAAGCTAATATAAATTGTTTCAGTGCCTGCACTAGTGAAACTAAACTCTTATGTTTGGAGTTTTTAAAAGTGTATTTACATATATTCAGGATATTAATGGTATACTAATAACACAGGATGTGATAATGTGCCTAACGCTTCCTTAGGAAGGTATTTTCTCAACTACTTGTGTTCATCTTTGCAAATGAGTAATCATAAATTTGTGTTTTTATTGAGTTTATAAATGTTTAAAATTTTGAGGTTTTGGTCCATTTTAAATGATCGAAAAATTTTTCCTAGAATCAATTTAAAGTCAATTAGTAAATGTCATTCTTATTTTAAATCTTAACTAACTTTCAATTGTCATTAAATTATTATTATTATTTTCAGCCTCAGACTCAGTACAGGATGAACATGGGTCAACAACAAATGGTACGTGGTGGACTTCCACAAAACCAAGGACAGCAAATGAATACACAACAACAATTTGATGATGTCTCTTCTTATGATTTTCTTAATTAATTTTTTTTTAATTTCTTCATTACTTTATTGTTAATCTTGTTTTATTGTAATTTAAACACTGATGGTTTTCTAAGTTATAGTTCTTTAAGAACATCTACTAAGGACAATTTTTCATCATATTCCTGGACTTCTACCGCCATGTAGGTGAAGCCACATAGCTGCAAAACTAAAAAGTATATTTATTTTTTTAATTGTTACATTATGTTAATGGAATAATTTACTGAGTAAAAAGGAAGTTTTGTAAATTTGGTCATGCTTTTATTTTAGTTATATATTTCTGTACTTCAATGAAATGAGGCTAACTAAATATTAGCGAATACCAATTTTATTCTAGTGATTTTTTTAAATATTACTAACAATTTTGTATATATGTAACTCAATTTTTATTTATTAATAATTAATAATAGAGGACATTTAACCTTGTAATAATTAATATTTATCTTACCCAGAAAAATAAACAAATTTCAAATTTTTGGACAAAATACTTCTTGGTTTAGATTTATTTATTTTTAGATAATTTAATTAGAGAATTCAGTTAAAGAGTCCCCCAGCTAAAAATATAAGTGTGGGGTGTGTGTTTACGTTTATCAGTGCATGAGATACCCTGTGCCTGGAAGCACACATACTTATTTTCAACCTTGAAATTTTATGCCAGAATTCTTCCATTTTTCAAATTTGATTAGCTTAATAGTTTGTTCGATTTTGTATATTCTTAATTCTCCTAGTTTACAAAATAATCTAATTTCATTGGTCAATAAGTGAAAGCATTTTGGAAAAGATTATTGCTTCAACACAAGAATAAATTCTTATAAAGCAATCTCAAGTTTATGTTTGTGTAATTACAAGTGAATCATTATGTTGCTAAAAGTAGTTCTACTGTCCACAATAATTTATATACTATCAAATAAATTATTAATAATTTTTCCCTTATTTTCTTTCTCTTTTTTTTAATTCAAAAAAATATAATTGAGATAAGATAAATAAGTGCTTAATTGCTGGCTTATGGATGTAGCCACACGGACATCTATAAATACGGATAGTTAAATTAATGAAATGATTTTATAGTTTCCTTTGCTTAGTATACCTTCATTCCACATTTTTTAATAAATAAAATGTTAAAGAGTTGGGAGTAGGAATGAGTTAGCCTCAGCCTTTTTTGGCTTGGGACATTTTTTAAATTAGATTAGCCAGCTAATCCCTTTTGCAATAAAGAAAAAGTAAAACTTTTATTTTCAAATGAATAGTCTTGAAGGATATTGATCATTTAAAAAAAAAAAAAAGTAAATATGTTTTTTATGGTTGGTGTGTGTCTACAACAATATTTTTAATTTGTATTATCTTTTTAATATTGACTACTTAAAGATGTATCTTCAAAGCAAACTTAGAAAACCATTAGTTGAGTCCTGCTAGAGTAAATTGGCTTACTCTAGAAGAATCATTCTTATCTGTAAATAATAGGTTCATGAAAGGAAAGTAAATAAGGTAAGCCAATATCTGCAGTCATCTCATATTTTCTTATAAATTTTTAATCTTTTAGCTTTGTATTCTGCTGTGTCAAGCACAGAGTTCATACCTTCATTATTTTCTCAAAATGAGCTATTTTCTCCAGGTTATTATTTAACTTTGATTTATTGCATTTAAAATAAAAGTGTATAGCTTAAGAGACAGGGAAATATAATAAATTATTTTTAACAAAAAACTATCCTTTGGTTCCTTGTAGTTAATATTAAAGTTGTCCAAATCTTCATTGCAAATTCAAGCTGCAATATACCAATAAGAAACTTTAAAAAATATGCCAAAATAAAATGCATTCAATACTCAACATTGAATAGAACACATTAATAATGTCATTTTGATCTTCATTATATGATTGGGTGCAGTTAAGATTTCGATCTTTAATCGCATGGATAAGACTTCTCAAATTTAGGTATTTTTTACTTAAGTGTGCACCAGTTATTTTTTAGAACATTGGTTTTTTGAAAATCATTTGAAAATAAAGTAAAAAATATAAGCAACATGTATTAAAGATGGAAATACTTATATTAGATAACTTTGTTTTGTTTTTTAATTAATTAATCTTTAGGCAAAACATTTTCATCAATATTATCATCCTTAGAAATAGGCTACTTTGTTTTCATAACTTCATAAATCCTCTGGGTAAGAGCTCCAGTTGTGGGATTCATAAATTGTTCATTAAGGTTTACAGGATAGGGACTATGCCTTATCTCTGGTTGAGGTATACCTTCTTCAGACCTTTACATTAAAATAATTTACATCATGGATTGTATGATGTGCTTTATGCACTCAGGATTGCTGCTGCCCTGATTGCATTAGCATAGGGATATATTTTCCTTTAAAAAAATCGTATCATGTCCCATGTACAATTCCTGGTTTTATATAGGTATCCAACGTCTAAAGAATTATAAATGCAGTTGTTTTTTATTAAAGAAAAGTTTAATCAAATTGGTTTTTCAAAGTTATTTCTACTAACATGTTGTAATAATACTAAGAGGTTATTATATATTAGAGCCATTGAGAATAATAAGTACAATTACAATGGTCATAAAAAAAGTAACTAGTGTCTCTAATGTAAAAAAAACTTTATAATTTCCTTTCAAATTATTTTTAGAAAACTTAAATCAAACAAACCTTTTAAAGCATTGATTTCCTGTGTATTTCTGTTATGAAAATAGTGTCTTCTTTGCATAAAGGCTGTACATATTCTTGTGGTATCCTTCTATTTAGGTATATCTACATATATTTAGATATATGTCCTTATCAATATGTGTTATATTTTTTTCTATATAATAGCTTGCTGGTGGAGGTTCTCAATCATAGGTAGATGAAATAAATGAGAAGTGGTCAGTAACCTCCACAGTTCACATTTATTTTTAAAGCAGAGCATTTTTGAGGTTCACGAGGCGTCCTCAGTGCTCTAAGTTGGTCAGGTTAAACTCCCTCCGACCTCTTGCTATATTCTATAATATATATTATTATATAGAATAATATATTCTATAATGTAGCCAGAGGTCTGAGAAAGTTCACCTCGGCCAACTTATAGCACATTTACAATAGCACTGAGGATGAGGTATGAGACTCGAAAGCGCTCTGCTTTGAAAATATATGTGTGAACTGTGGTGGTTACTGACCACTTCACATTTTTTTCATACACCTTTGATGTGTTATTTCTATAGAAATATTATAATCAATTATGTATCAGGATTAATTCAAAAATATTATATTCCTCCTCCATATATTATTGTTTTCTGACTATGAATTAATCTTATACTAAGATTTGTCATCAAGTATCTTTGTCATGTCCTAAGAAAGGAATATAATTACTCTTGGATTTTTTTCTGTTGTGTATTTTTTTATGTCGTTTTGGTTGTAAATTTTTCTTCATTTTTATTTCAGCCTCTGGCTTACTATGATCACTTTTAAAAATAATATAATTATTTTATTATTCAATAGAA
>KZ807176.1:176645-206407 GCA_000696205.2 Oncopeltus fasciatus | reverse complement strand
TAAAGAAAAAATTATTAATTATTTTTTTATAAAAGCCAATGTTTTACCTGTGTTTTAATGTATAATAAAAAATAATAATAATAATAAAATAAATCATGTATTTTATCTCAAATACTGTTGGGGGGAAAATAGGAAAATTATTATATAGATTCTGGGACCATCTGTATAGACAAAACGGTTTTTAAACCCACTCTGGGACAACTCTGGAAATTTGTCACTACCATTGTCCTTGATATAAAAATAATGTAAATGACAACATTCACCCATAAATCTTTCTTTAACGTAGTCTTGCCTCTTTCAATTAAATTAAAATTTTGACTCTTTCCTATCAGAGGAAATGAAGCTGTTTTTCCTATTGTAATATGACAAAAGTTTTCTAATATGCTTCACTGATCTTATATAGCCTATGAAATCTGTTTGAACTTATATGACACTTCATTCTCTACTATCTGGGATTATTAACCTGCATTTTCTGATAATTAGTTATATATGTTAACCTCTTTATTTTCTTCCATCGTAATTTTGACTAAATCATTTTCCTCTCATCAAAGGAAAACGGGTCCATTCATAGATGCCTGCATATCCAATCAAAGCCAATTGCATTCCCCCTGACAAAATTGCCTTTACTAAGGGGCTCACCTTTCTTAATTTTAAGACTATGAGTGTTGTTATCATACTATTATTGTGCTTAACACCTAGTTTTATAAGTTTCAAACTTTAAAAAATATATATATATATTCCATTTAACTTTTTACTGTTTAGAAAAAAATGTTTTTTTACTTTAGAAAGATTGGCATTCGGTTAGACATTTTTTTTTTTATGTTTTAATAGACAAAATATCTTTTTTAACTTCCAGAAGCTGTTATTCTGGAATAATATATTAACTATAAAAGATATATCCAAATTCATAAGTAAAAACAAAATTGAATCATTAATTGTAGGGGTTGACCCATAACTCAGAATTATAATACAAAATTTCTTCTACTTAGGGTATAATGTAGACACAAACAAAACTAAGATGGTAAAGGGTATATTTCAGATGGATCATAAAAATTCGTTTTACAAGTAAGCCTTAACCAAATAATACATTATTGGAAAAAAAAAAAAATATATATATATATATAGAGACGAGTATGTATACTCTCCTCTAAAGTTTTTCACTTTAATTTTATTGGAAATCATATTATGTAAATTGTAACTAAGTATTGTCAGATTCTCAACTGAAATTCTTTACTGATCCATAACAGAAATAATACCATTTTCTTGCTCTGATTTCGTCCAAAAATTATGTTGCTTTTTAACTCACGATACATTTATTTAGTTTGAATTTCATTATGATCCATCTAACAGATTAATCTGTAAAGCTTTTTAAAACTGGGAGCATACTTTAAACTCGGGTGAGAAGTGGTCATTATCATGACAAATAGAAAATACAAATCAGGGGTATAGAATTTGGCATGAAGGTCTAAAAAAGATAAAATGAAAACCCCAACTAATTTTATTTATAACTTCCACATACCTACCCCAGAAATGAAAAAATAATAGTTTTTAAAATGCAAAATCATGTTTTGTAAAAGTAATATTATTTTCTGTTTTAAATAAAATATGGGTTATTAAATAGTGTTTGAGTGATTTTAAAAAGAATAGTACTAGAAAATTTCCTGAACAAACCTTTTGGGAAGTGGGTTAGTCATAAAAACAATTAATGTGTATCTGAAGTGAAATACATTTTTATGCTTAGTCTCATCTTTACATGTATAAAAAATATATGCCAAAAAAAATTATGAATGAAAAAATTAAAGAAAATAAATACTTTAAGAATGTCAAATTTTATGTATGAAATAAACAGTCTAATACTGAATTTCTGTTACAGCTAAATTTTTTGCCTAATAAACTGTCTGAGAAAAAATTACTTTTACTAGCTCAATAGATTTTCAAAATAATTTGTAATAATTTGTTTCTCGGATTTCTTCTTGAGAATCTATCTCACTTAAGAATATAAACCTTGTAAAAAAAAAAAAAAAAATTTGATCTATGTATAATGAATGCAGTATTAACTTTTTCTCATTAGAAAAAATAAATTTAAAAAAGTGTATTTAACATTTAAGAATAATAATAAATGAAAGATTTATTTTATTTCAAATTGGTTTTGTAATTTTAAAATTGTTGGTGTTTTTAATATAGGTCTCTTTTTTTGAAAATCAAGATAAATTAATAATCAGAGTTCAATTTTTTGTTTTTTTAGTCATTAATGTTTATATATATATATATATCAGATTTATNGTCCTCCATTTGTTTTCATTTGATGGGATTAGTGTTGTAAGTGAGATAAATATGAATTGTATATTTATTTATATTAATTAGAAATTTCTCTTTAGAAATTGGTTGTTGTATGTAATTTATTTATCAAGTAGTAGTATGTAATTTTTGTGAAAATAGATTACCTTTTTAATAAGAAAAAAAATTTTCAATTTTTTCCAATTATACTTTTAAATGAAATACTTGAGTAAATAAAAGTCTAACTGAGCTGTTTAAATTAGTTTATTCTCTTCATATAAGCTTATCTATTTTTTTTAGTTCATTAGCTGTACAAATAGAACACTGAATGGTTAGTTCATGACTTCTTGATTTTAGTTCCCTTATACCAATTGTCTTAGATTTAATTATAATTGAATAGGTTTATTTTATTTTTTATTTTATTTTTAAATGTTTCTCATAATGCTTAGTCTCTTAGTAAACTCAGATGATGTACACCTCAAAAAGCACTTAACAATGATCACTCCTCAACAATTCATTAATAACCTACTTTGAAAAAAGAAAAAAATTATTTATAGTAAATTTTAACATTACTACTTTGATAATTCTTGTAAAACTTGATTTCAGAACTCCAATTATATTATGGCATAATATATAAAAAATATCACTTTATTTTTTAATTTAATGGAAATGCTTAAACAAGATGGTGAGAGTTCCTCACCTTGCATAAATTACTTGCCTTTTACAAAATTATAATTTTCTTTTGTTTATGTTTCATAAAATTTTCTCCTTAAATTAAAATTAATGGAGATTAACTAATGATCTATTCTTTCATGCTAATGGCCTCTTACTTACTATTTTTCTATATATTTCATAGAAAATATGGCAGAACATAAATTTACAAAAAAAAAAAAAAAAAAAAAAAAAAAAAAAAAAAAAAAAAAGTGTCATGTAAAGGTAGTTTTTGAACATTTTATTTCATTAAATATTCTGAATTGTTTTTCAATTTTAGTGTCTTTGAGAAGTGAAATAAAATACCTGATACTTAGAATAAAATTAAATGAGTTTTACTTATGACCGATAACCACTGAAAAAAAGTTTATTATAAAAGTACAATTTGTCTTCTTAGATCATGCACATTCTAATCATGACTGTCTCAGACAGAAAAAATATATTTATGCTTTTTTTTTCTTCTTTATCTTGGGAGTGCAGAACCATTTAAATTTGGGAAAACTGAATAGAATTTGAGATTCTAATGTGATACTTTCCTTCTCAAAAGTATATATAGCAAAAAGAAAACGGGAACAATGTTAGTATAATGAAATGTTAAGTTATTGCATCTGACTCATCAATTGAACCTTCAGTCTAGATCTGCTTATATTTTTATTTTCAGAAATTTAATTTTGTTTGAAATATGTCAGTTAGGAGGATGAACTTTCTTCCTCTTCAATAATTGAAAAATTTAATTCCATTATTTTTATACATTTTCTTAAACTGTAATTGTTATTCAAATTTCACATCATTGTTTGAATGCCTTGTGCATCTAATGTTTTTGATTTTCAAGACTCTCATGGACTATCCATAACCATTCAGTTCAAAAAGTGCCATAAGATTTGATTAATAAGTTTTATTAATTTACAAACTTTTTCAGAAATATTGATTGAGGGGTAAGCATAAAATGCTTGGTTACAGGGCTCCTTAATATATTTATTATGACCAATGTTTGGAGCATTTATTCATTTTGTAGTTTATGAGCTTCACTAATAAGATATATAAATCATATATTTTTATTGAAAAAATGTCATGTTGCAAAATAATTTTTTTCATTTTAAGATAAAAGTTTATGCTATTGCAGCTAAACTGCTTACCCACTATTTTCTTCCTTGTGCATAACTTTTCATTTAAAGACAAAGTAATATTAGAGTGACCAGTAAATGGATTAATGAATCAAATTCATGGTCTAATTGGAAGTAACAACATGGAAGTAATGGTATCATTCTTTGTCCCATTGCCATTGACCATGCTTGATTCATTATAATATATTGATTGCCCTAATATTATTTATTTTTTAGTGTAAATTAGATTTTGTTTGCCAAAATATCACAACTTATAGCTGCAATTACAAATTCCTTCTAAGTTAAAAAAAATTCAGACTGATTTTTGAGCATATGTTTAGACTAGACAAAAATCTATGAAAATAATTACTTTCATTGTGTGTGAAGAACAATGTAAATGAAGAAATTCTGGAAGTGTGCTAATTTAAAAAAAAAAAAAAAAAAAAAAATTAAGCCTTTAACCAGATTTTTTGTTTCCCCTCTTAACCACTATAAATGCCATGCCAAAATTATAGAAATTATGTTAGATCTTCTGAAATTTAGTTAGTCATAACATTTCTATTCATGATTTATTGAGGTATGAATAATAGGCATGTTGCCCTTTTAGTATCACTCACACCATAATAAATGTTTTTTAATGTTTTTATGGTCAACAAATTTGTAACAGAAATATAAATAATTTAATTTTATTGTTTATATTTTATGAAATTTATGTAAATTTTTTAGTCTAAAATCAATAAAATTACTACATTTCTGCCTAATAGTAAGTAATAAATGTTTAAAGGAAATAAATCAATGTGTTCTTTGTATTTCTACTGTTCTTTTTTCCTTAATTTGAATTTCACATGAAAAATCTTAAGAGCTTGTCTCAAGTAATTAAAAAAAAATATTTTTCAGTCACGTCTTAGGGACACGACGTTCCCCTCTCGCCTTCATGATAGCCCTGAAGATGGCTTACAATGTAAACCGAAACCTTGGCAGATAATTTAAAAAATACACTTTTTTTTTTTTTTAATTTGGATTTTTTTTTATCTACCTTGACTGAACCCCAACAAAAAACATCTAATAACTTAAATCTTTTAATATGCATCAGACCTGGATAATTTTTTTTTTTTTTTTTAAAGCATAGAAAACAAATTCTAGCACAAGAGCAGAGGCAGTTGACCAATTTTATTACTTATTTGTTATCCAGGAAAATGAAAAAGAGTCAATCTCTCACAAAATGTGCAAGCCATCCAATTACATTCTCTATAAATAAGTTTTCTTCTATAAATAGTTCTATTATTATCTTTTCTGAACTGACTTCTACTTTTTTCACAGCAAGGGATTGAATTATTTTTATTTGTATATTTTTGTACTTTATCTTTCAAGAAACTATACATTTTTGGTTCGGTCCTCCATTTGTCACATATTATAATGGTTCAACTTGTCTACTTAAAGTCATTTCAAATTTGTTTTTACTTTCTAATATTAAAAATTGTTTCAGGTTTTTGTTCTTGAACTTCGACAGTTGTCCTCTTCTAAGTTAACTTGCCTAGTTATTTATTCATTATTAACATTGCCGATATTAACTAAAATTTTCATTTATCGCGAATTACTTATTTTTTCACTATGTTATCAAAGATCTGACATTATTCACATCTTGGACTCTACTTGTGGTAACTAGGCTTCAATCTTTAAATTTTATTAGCACAACACCGAATCGACCTTCGATTTATAAATCAATTAGCAGTATTATATATATATTTATATATATATATATATATATATATATATATATATATATATATATATATATATATATATATATATATATATATATATATATATATATATATATATATATNATATGGAAATTGATGTTAGTCAAGAACCTAAACCGCCTGATATATTTAAACAATTTAATAACATTAAAAATTGGTCAAAAAAATATCTGCTATTGAAGTTATACGATCCCAAAGGAGAAATCACATTCAATAAATTTAGTCCCTTCAAAGTTTTTCGGTTTATAAAAAGTTATGCACCTAAGACTAAAATAAAATTTTTAAGAAATGGTTCTGTTCTCATTGAGGTAGAAGACTTTAAAGACTTTATAAATTTGGGTAACATTAAAACTTATGAAAATTTACCTGTAACCTTCTCTATTCATAAATTTCTCAACTTTACGCGTGGAATTGTTTGGAGTCACGAACTTTCAAACTGCACTGACGAAGAAATTCTAAGTGAATTATCTGAGCAAGGAGTGGTATATATATATAAAACAGGGGGAACAATGAGTTTAGTGAATGCACAAAAAGTAAATTTTACTCATTGTAATTTTTGTGAGTGTGTGTTCTACTACACTCTTTTTCCCACCTGTTCTTATTTATTATATTTATCACAGCTGCGAGTGTTTCATATGTACACATATAGATAATGAAACACTCGCGGCTGCAATATATAGGGCGAGAGATCCCTAAAAAATTTTTCTTTTTGTTTGTACACTGCACTCTCTATCCCATCTATTTTTGATTACTATATATATATATAAATGATTTACCAAAACATTTAACAAGATTTATTCCAACATTTTAAATGAACTGAACTAAACTTTACTATAAAGTTAGTTAGCAAATAACTATAAGCAGATTTTCTATTTCTTTGAACAGATAATACTACTTCAAATTAAAATGATTTATCAAAATTCACTGCTAAAAATCTGTTATTTCCTACATTCCTCTCCATGAATTAATTCACTTTTTCATTAGTTACTAACCTCATGGAATCTGACCTTTTAAGGGTTATAAGTTACTTTGAAGTGATTCTATGTCCTAAGTTTTTTTTTTTCTTTTTTTTTTTGCTGGTAGATGGAAAATTATATTATCATATGGGTACTTCTAATTATTAAGCACTAATAGACAATAATGAAAACCCACTTGTAACTAGTGTCAACCATTGTCTTGGAATTAATTTATCTACATAAATTTGTTGACCAATTTAATCTACATTTGATGGTTCTCAAATCAGTATCTAAAAATAATTCTTATATTATATAGTGAATTATCTGTTGTTTTAAAAATCTGACGATTTAACTCGTTCTTTGTTTGAAACAGAAAGGCTTAATTCTTACTTTTTATTCCCTTAATAGAGGATCTTACAAATCTTTAGAACTTAGAATTTTCTTTACTACAAATTATTATTATCAGTACTCTTGTAGTACAGTCAAATGAATCAAAAAGAATACTCTTAATTGGAATTCGTTTGTAAGTTCCATTTTAAGATATTACAATTCATAAGGTCTTCTAAATTTTGTATGAATTACTTAGGTTCCCAAACTGATGCTTACTCGAACAAGTTGAAGAAGGAAACTACTGTAAGTATACTTTTACTGTTTTTAGGGATCGGCTCATAAACTGATTAATTCCCTTTACCTGTACCTCTACCTCTGAATGTATTAATTAAAATAGTGTGCCTCCTTGATGGACTCTAGTTGACCCAGATAACCTGCAGAGTTGTATTACTTTTGGTCGTTTAAGTTTTAAACATGTATTTGTGTTCCGATGCCTGGTCTGATTGCAAGTATTGTTCAGTCATCTTTTCGTTATAGTTAGTGCGGTGCTTGACAAGGCTTCTCATTTTACATTTATATGGGAATAGTGTGCACAATTACTTTGATTACCTCACTTTAGAACTTCAATCTCAATTTCCAGGGCAACCGTCCATAAGCTCTCAGGATTGAGAAACCTTACCTTTTCTACTGTAGTTGGAAGAAAGGTTGTATGATGTACAATAAAACAATACAGATTTGTTTAACGATAAAATACTATATAACTGAGGAGTATATGTCAGAGGATTCAAGTATAATATTCATAACTGCAAAATTGAGTGATTTGCTAAGTTTGTGTAGCTCTTGTGTGATGAGTTTTTTTTTTTTTTTTTTAATAGAGACCAATGATTTTTAAGAGGACATATTGGACATTTTAGTTAATTTTGTTAAGCCAGATTATCCACAAAGCAATAAATTGATGCCATATTCATAAATTAAAATTATTCTACTTAAGCTGCTTCACAGATCTGATGGCAGCCAGGCTATTCATAGCTATATTGAAAAGTTTAATAAATGGGTTTTTCAATTTTAATTGTTAATATTTAGCTTAATGTAATATTTGGTACATGTATGTATAAATATATATATATATATAGTTAATAAGTTGCATCATCGTTGAGCGACATAATTTGATTGTAAGACTATAGAAAATCTGGTCTGGCTTTAAATAATAGTTATTTATAAATTTCGAAACTCACCTTGGCCTGGTGATGAATATAATTTAACTAAATTGGTTTGGTAAATGGTAATCATTGGTTGAATTCGGGAAACAAGAAAAGTTGTCACAACTAACTAGTTTTTAACGATGGGTTCTAATGTCAAAAACTTAACAATAAACAATAAACGGATTAAGTGTTTTAGGAGTAAGTGTTAAAGATGGTACCTCTAGAGAGATATAAAATTAATAACTATTTAGAAATGCTTCTTGGTTACATTTTTGGTTATAAATTAGTTTTCTTCAACTAACATAGACCGAATTCTTGATATATAGAAATACTTTTTAGGGAATAATAAGCAATGCCCTTGCTAATATATCTATTTCTCATTGTATTGCCGAACCTCAATTCCTTTATATTTGTAAAATAGAATTATAAATATTCTTAAATAGAAGATATTATCCTGATATTCAGTTTCCCGACTTAACCCACCATATGTACGCCAGGATTTGTGAACCGAATTGAAAATTCGCCTATAAAAAATGTTTATAATAATAATTGATCTATTTCACTTAGAATGGAAGAAGCTCCAATGGTGTTCTGAAATATTTCTCTTTCTGAAATCTAGCTGGCACACCAGTGGAGGGGGGTGGGGTTTCCGCTACCCCACACTCTTTCTTTACTCTACTCTCTGACATTTCCTCCCTCCTACACGCCAATGTCCGGTCTTCACCGGAACTCCAGACACCAGATGTTTGGCACCGTCAGTCTGAACCATTCCGCAGTACGCTTGGAAATCAAATGTGTATGTGCGGAAAAGGAAATAAATTGTTTCTTTGTTTTTTTAAATACTGTGTTAGTTGTGGTATTTAATCCTCCATTAATTTTATACAATAAATGCTAGGGTATAGAATGAAAAAAAAATCTTACTACCTCAGCCGGGACTCGAACCCGGATCTCCTGCTTGCCGGGCAAGCATGCTATCCTTTACACCGCCAAGGCCAGCCTGGTGTAAAGGATGGCATACTTGCCCGCAAAGCAGGAGATCCGTGGTTCGAGTCCCGGCTGAGATAGTATACTTTTTTTATTCTATTCCATTGCATTTATTGTATAGGAAATAAATTGGATTTATAGAACATAAGAGTGCATTTATGACTATTCAATTCTGCTGACATATTTCCATATGTAACGTGTTTAGTGAATTGTTACATCTACTTTTTCAATGATTTTCATATGAAAGTATGTAAGAAATATTTTTTTCTTTTCTTTTTTTTTTTTTTCCACTATTTCACGTTGAATGAATTACGGCATAGAGGGTAGCCAAAAAATCGTTAATCTTAGTTATATTACAAATTTTTATGTGCAATACTTGTGTAATTTAAATTACTCATCATTTATGTGTTTTACTAACTAGAATTACTGCTTTTCGGTAAACCTTGAGGCAAATAAAACCATTTCTTATAGACAACCAATTTTCAANTATATATATATATACTCTCGTTATCCTAATCCACGAGAAAGACATATATATATATGTCTTTCTCGTGGATTAGGGTCTTGCTAGTAGCTGTTGGAAATTTAATAACTTATCTAGCTCTTCCCAGTAGTGCAAGTGGTAGCATACCGGCCCGGAAAGAAGGAGATCCAGGTTCGAGTCCAGGCTGGGACAGATAGATTTTTTATTCTATTCCCTCGCATCAATTGTTCAAACATATAATAATTCTCATAGAGCTTTTATTTCCTATATTAGTTTATTTCTCTATATCATTCCTCAACGTTTCGAGCCTTTTTTCTCTGAAGATAAGCCAGGTTACAGCACAGTCCTTCAGAAGAGAGCTGCGTAAATTGTGTGTACGTTTCATGTTAAAAAGATGAAAGGTGGGGATAAATACAAGCGAATAAATTATTTAATCTTAAACAACTGAGAGTGTAAATAGTTTAAATGGTTTGATCATCATTAAAGCTGTCTCTAGTATCTTGGGCGGGGAAGAGAGGGGGAAGTTTTCAACCTTTGTAGTCACATTATTAAATTTCTTATTTAATAAGCGGTCTTTGTGAGTGGGATTTTGCTATTTCGGATGGCTCTGTTTATCAGTTTGTCCCCAGTTTCATGGTACTCGGACACACCGGACCTCTACCCGCCCCAATGATCTCAGGAGTCAACGCGCGAGCAAAAAAAAAAAAATAAAAATAATAATACCTATTAATCAATAAATAATAATAAAAGTGTTTAATAAGGAGAACTCAATCCCTTGATCCATGCCAAGCTAAACTCTTAACACTAGAGGTCTAGAACTTGGTTTAAAAAATTAGTCAAACCCATTGAAAATAATTAATTATATAATACATAAGAATATTTACATACAAAAACTATAAGAAAATAATAATTTGAAATTATAAATAATACTTTTTAATTGATAAATCTGTATAAAAATGTTGTTAAATACAGCTGAAATAATTGACTTAATATAAAGTACATCAAGAAAATTTTAAAATAGTTTTATTTCCAATTCTTACTGCAGAAGGTAATTTTACCTCAGCCAAATCTGGATAACCATTACATCATTTTCAAAACAGTACTCTATAGTGACCAAGTTCAATTCCGGGCTAAAATATTCATGTTAACTACTTCTTTTACAAATTTATGAAGTTTTTCAGGATAAAAATAACTCTTGATTATGATTCCAACAAAATGTTGTAAATGTTGAGAAAAATAGAGAAATGATTCTTAAATAAAAAATGATAATTTATACTTTCATGACAGATCAAAATCAACTTGAGGAGATTTATTTGTTTAGTTGATTGAAAAAGAAAAAGCTACCTAAGATATAAATATTAATTTAGTAATGGTTTATCATCCCACGTAAATTTTAAACAATTAATGCGAGGGAATAGAATAAAACTAAGATATTTTTTATTACTTCCTTATAAATGAAACACAATTTTCATAATTTGAGAAAGGTGCATAACCTTTTACAAAGAGTATTGTTAAAAAATCCTCTTCATAAATAGAACATGTCAATCTTAACAATTACTAACCCTGATTTAATAGACAATAAAAATTTAAAACAAAAAGTTACATGAGAATTTGATTAATTGTTGGCATTAGTCTGTCCAAGAATACACATTTAATTCAAAATAAACTTCAGTTGTTGATGAAAACTGTCAAGGAAAAAGAAGAAAATGTGTCATAAGTAAACCATTTTATATGAGAATCTGTTTATTGTTTAATTGAAGTTTCAATAAAATTAAAATAAATTAATAAAATATAAAATGGAGATTTTTTGACCGAAGATATTATTTTTAGATGTTTTTTTGTTGGGGTTTGGTCAAGGCAGATCCAAAAAAATACAAATTTAAAAAAATGTGTATTTTTTATTGGATCTTCCTTGACCGAACCCCCCAAAAAAACATCTAATTATAATAAATTGTGTATTAAAGAAGTAACAGTTGTGATAGAAAGCGAGCGATTTGACTAACCTGACTTTCTGGAGAGGCATTAAGTAAAAAAATGAAGAAAAAAAAATTGTGCAATTTTAAACAATCCCAATTGTTCTTTATTACACCCATTTTTTTTTTCATTTCATTAAGCCCATTTTATTCCTGTGTAACTGTAATGTTGAAATCTAAACAAAAAATACCTAATTCATCATCTCGAATCAGAAGCCTTGAGAAATAATATAAACAAGAAAGCTAGGAATGTACACTCAAAAAGAATATTTTTTCATAAAGTTTTGTTGATAGAAAACAAGAAAATGTGTCCTTCTTTGGTTTCAAATTTGAGTGAGAAATTACTGGAAGAAAATAAGAAAAATAAGCAAAATCTTGGCACACAGAACAGTTTAAGATTAACCATACTAAATTTTGTTGAAATGCAATACGGCTTTTAAAATGGGTGAAAAGAAAGCAAGGCATATATAAATATAAGTTTGAGTCAATGAATAACAGGCAGTTACAGTTAAATTAAATTAGGGTTAAGTTTGTAATCGAGCAAAATAGGAACAATGCAAGTAGAAGTTTACCTGCAATGTAAAAAAGTTTTTTCCAATATAGCTGGCATAACATTCAGTTTAGAGGAATGAAACTCAACAGAGGTTTGTTTATTGATATTTTAAAAGTAACACAACTAAATTTAATAAATTAAAGTAGGGATTTATCTGAAATATCAAGTATAAAATTTTTTTTTTTTTAGCTAAGAGTATATTTAGGCAAAAGTATTGAAACACTACAAAGATTTGTTTTGGGATAAAAGAAATAGGAATTACACAGCAAAATTAGACAATTAAGGGTTGGGGTTTTACCTGTAATATAAATTTTTATTTTTATTTGTTCTGTTAATGAAATTTTCTGTGCTGTTTTCAAAAATAAAATAAAAATCAGTTTCTTATTAAGATAATGAAACAAATAGAAGTGGGGGTTTACCTGACATGCAAAGTGTGAGTATGAAAGATTTTTTCATAATAATGTAATATTTAGTTTAGATTAATGAAACAACACAGATTTGTTTAATGATTAAAGATATATTCTACAAGTGTGGAGGATTATATGACATGAAAAGTTCAAATAAAAATATTCAACAACAAAACTAAAGAAGGATCACTTAGTTTAGCCAGTTACAGACATTTTTTTTTTTTTTTTTTTATTCATTAAAATGGAAAGTATAATTGTTTTTAAAACGACATATATATAAGAACATCAAGCTAATAAAGTTCTAAACCACTTTCTAAGCATTTTAGAACAGTTTCCATTTCCCCAATATTTATTTATATTGTATTACCATGTCATAGGAACATAGACAAACTGTGATTACAATAAGGTAAAGATAGCCTATGATAGCACTCGACTCCAAAAAAAAATTTTTTTTAAATCTTCTTTGCTTTAGTTTTCAATGAATCAATAGTTTCACCTATTGGACATAATAACCATAATTGAGCAACATTCTTCAATGATTAGGAGAAAAACAAGTGGCTGAAATAGAATAACAAAACCTGAGCTTCCCAAGTGTAATGAGAGGTCAATTCCCCTCCTCTCTCCCCAAAGGATTTTTTTTTTTTTTTTTTTTTTTTTTTAACGCTCATGCAACTTACAACCATCTACAATTTCATAAGATGTTGTAATTAGAGAAATTTTGTGTCTAAAACTCAAATTGAAAAAAACTAATTAAGCGTGAAATATAAACCTCCATCTATAGCTGAGAAAAAATATAAATTAAGGCTTTCATAGAAAAACTTATATTCCTAATTAGAACACTGTATTAGATGTTAACATTCCTAGAAATTAATAGGTAACAGGTTATTGTTATTAAATTAATCTTAATTATAAACCTTGAATAATCTATAGCCAAGAAAAAATTTAATATATTCTTAAATATTTTATTTTGGTTGTGGTTTTTTATCCCACGTAAATTATAAATAATTCATGAGAGGGAACAGAATAAAAAAATCTATATCCGGGCCCGGATAGCAGGAGATCCAGGTTCAATTCCTGGCGAGGACAGATAGATTTTTTTATTCTGTTCCCTCTCATGAATTATTTTTAATATATTCTGTTTGTCTTCTTTTGAATATCTTAAGGTGTTCATAAGGTTAAAGTGCCTCCTCTCAGTTTAGATTCTTATTTTTTAAATTCATATCAAAACATCCCATCATTATGGTAAGACTATATACAAAATATAAACTTTGACCAATCAACAGATGGAAAAAACAAAAAAAAACAAAAACCATAATTTCAGTTTATGCTACCCTTAAGTCTTGCTAAATTACTTTAATTACTATGTTTCTTATCACTTCACACCAAGCATTGCATATTTTTAATCACATCAATATGATTTATCAAAAGGTATGACCTTTCAAGTGTTTACATGAATAATGACAACCCATAAAACTTCCTACAAATATATAAAAATATTAAAAATCAGGGGAACTGAAAGTGTAAAGATTCAATGAAAACTCGAATAGGATTTTTTTTTTTTCACAAAGCCTTTCTTTATTTATAGTAAAGTAAAAGGAAAAAATGTTTACATAATTAAATTTCAGGAACTAAAAAATTTGATTTCACATCAGCTTACTTCATCAAATTTATGTATTGCAAATATTATCTAACTACTGAAATTTAGAATATATATANTATAATTATTTTTAAATCCTAATTAATATATATTTTGTATTTTTTTATGTTTTTCATAAAATTTTAATTTCTTTCTTTTCTTGCAGTACATTTGCTATAAATCTGCAAAAAATATTTGGTCTTGAATTGGAAAATGAAATTAAGTAGACTGATTCAATTATTATTAAAATGTGGTTTCACATAAAAGAGGTAATACTATAGGTAAGTTTTAATAGAGTAAAAATGAGATTACTGGATACAACTAGAAGGTATTGTAAAAAAAATTCTTACTTAGGAACAAGCATAACATCAATGCCATTATTTACATATATATCTGATATACATATATATCTTGTATCATTGTATAATCAATGATATTTACACTAAAATATTCTGTACATTGTTTTTGCAAATAAAACTTTATATCATTATCAAATACAGTGTCAAGTTTAAAAACTATAAGAATTATATATAAGAAACACTGATCAACAAAATATAATTCATTAATTGACAAAAGAAATCGAAACATATTTGTTACAAATGAATTATATTCTTAGAATGATAATTACACAAATAAAATACATAATCTTCTTCTATAAGTAGATTGGTGCACCATTTAATCCTCTCTATTCGATATGGAAGTGAAGCAAGTTAACTATTATAATAATTAGTCATAAACAATATGTCAGTTGAAATACTATGTATATTTACAAAAAGTAAAGAATATCTCTGTACAAGTAAAATGTTGGTCGTTCATTTCTATAATACAAATGTGCAATATTACCTTCCAACTCAAAGGTAAATGTTTTATTATTACCTCCATCATTCTTCCAACTCCTTTGGCAAATAGGACAAAAAAAATTTTTTTTTTTTTTTTTTCAATATAAAGCAATAATAGTTTTAGAGGTTTGGAATCATTGAACTGAGGGGAAACAATTATGACGTATTTATTAGTAACATAAGAGTATTCTAGCAACAAAAAAAAATTGTTTAATAATTAATTTTATTCCAACTATATGTCATTACATTTAACTAGATCATTTATTCTTGTTTTGGTTATTAAATAAAAGAGTTAGCAGATCAAAGAAAATATTGCATATTTTTTTTTTAAAGAGGCAGAATAAAAATTGTATACTTTTAAGTTAAACCAATGAAATTATTATGAAATTATGAAGAAACAGAAGCAAGGCAAGTGTAAGCTTCTGTATATATTTTTAAAAATCTAACAAATTCATAAAAGTCCCATTTTTGGAGGAGACATAGCTGATTTTCTCAGCCTAAAAGAACTCATTAAAGGTATTTGATAACTATATTAATTACAAATAAAATATAGGAAATCTAGGGATCCCTTAAGCCAATTAAGCTTGACCCTGCATCTTAATAAGAAGTTCACCACTTTTTTGTAACTTTGTTAAGGCAAAAACCTAGGGGAGTTAGATTAACCAAAGGGATCCATCCATCCTATGCCTGGTTCTGTAGGTTCGAGTCCTGCCCTGGGCATTAGTTAGTTAATTAGGCATCGGAAAATAAACCTGTTTAGAATAGGGTGCCTACCTGCAGATACCCCTCCCTGCATGAATTTTAGTGTTTGAATAAGAGGTTAAAAATAAAAAAATAAAATGTATATATGACATGTGGGTTGTCACAGTTTGAAGGGGCCATGAGAATTTAAATAAAACTTTAGGAGGTATTAATTAAGTAAATGGTTGATTGGGAAAAGCAAAAGCGTTGATAAATGCACAAAAAACTGTATATAACTTTATATTAATGATTTTCTAGCACTATTGAAATAAATGGATTACAGAAAAAGACATATTTTATTAATTAACTATATGGGATTAGTCTAACTGTCTGTATTTTAAAGGCTAAAATGTTACTATTAAAAATTTAAAAATTGTTTTAACCTATAACGTATCAAGAAAAGGCCCAATCTAAAATAAATTTTATAAAATTGTTCTTGAAAAAAGTGAGGGAATAATTTTTAATTATTTGTACTGCAATCTTTATATGAAATTGAACACTAGGTCCAAGACCTTACCTTCTGTACTCTGTACAAATATCGCCCATAGTGCACTACACATGAAATAGTGTACAATCACCCAACATGATTTTATATTTAAATTCCCTAAAATTTTTAAAACAATAAATATTTAATACTTTCATTGTTATATTCTAGATAAATATCTAAGATACTTTAATTTTATTAAATAGTTAGCACATATTTTTGAAGAATAATAAATTACATGTAAAAATGAAATGTTCAATGGTTTATAATTCACTTCAAGAAGTAAATTTTATATGTATTTTATTTCTTAACTTAATTTCTGTACATCTTAAGACATTTTAAAATATTATATAATAAATATTGATGAACATTATAACAATGAAATTAAAATAATTAGAGCTCTCAAGCACCTGTCTTTAGAGCTCATAGCATCTATCAGAACATACATAAAGAGTTTAAAAATTCATTTCGAATGTAAAATCAAGATTTAAAAAAGTCAAATCAAAATCAAAATTTTGCAATTCAAAAAATTATAAACCATTAAGCATTTTATAACATATCTAATATTAGTAAATTCTTGCAGTTCTAGAACATGATAAAAACTCAACCCATATTAAAATAAACAATTAATAAGTGTAAATCATTCTATATCGATAAACTTCACATAAAATCAAAAGAAAACTTACAGTGCCACTAGATAAGATCTCTATACCCACATAATGTCATGAGAGGACTTTATCTTGAATCATGGCAATAGGGCTCCCTCATGCATAGTACTGAAAGAATGCTTTAGGTTTACAATATTGAATGATGGGTGTAGGGAGACAGAATTGTTGTTTGACAACCCCATTCCCCTACTAATATAAATAAACCTATATTAATAACCTAAATTAATTTTTCAGATAATGAAAAATTAACTGGGGCTATTAAATCTAAGGGACTTATTTCTATTATGATGTATGCTCAAACGCATATCACAGATAATTTTGAAAAGCTCAAGAAAATACCGTAAGTGGTATCTTTTCAATTCATAGAATTTTTATTTGACAACAATTAAAAATTGCTTATTAACCTTCAACTCCATATATACAACTATTTGAAAACATAAAGAGGAACAATGTAATAAAATTCACGAAATAAAATATTAGCAGTGGAATTCCTATATCATACCAGTTTTAAAAACTGGTTTTGATACCCTCTCTTTTTTCTATATCCTATAATAATGAACTGATTTTGGGCTCAATTAAATTTATCAACTTTAATGATAGCTTGAAAACTCAAAATCAATACACTCAATAATTATTTTAAAGCAGTTTAAAATGGGAAGTCTTGTTTGGAAGTTTCTAAAACAGTGGCAAAACGATATAAACAATTATGAAATGTCCTTATTTAAAAAATAACAATATTAATAATTTTTCAATTATTTATTAATGCAATCTTCTAATTAAGATAATAATACAGACCTAGATTTTTTCAGGCAAAAATTGACAACCTATACCTCTAAAATATTGGCAACATTTAGAAACTCATTTAACACTTAGCTGAGCAAGCTAAGATAAGAGACCAAGAGAATATCTAGATGAAAGAGTAATCCAGTACTGATAGTATTACTAGAATAATGCAATATAGATAGTAATAATAAATTTGGAGATTGGTAGTGATTAGTTCAACATTACAATTAGTTCAATTTTTCCATATGGCTAAAAAGAAAATGTGAAATAAAAACAGTTATCTACACAAACAAGATGAAACAGAAAGATAACTTTCTGAATAAGAAAGAGAGAAAAAAAAATGTTTTGCCAGGAGAAAATTAATCTACTTTTCTTATAGTAGAATAGTATCACAATATATATCAAATTTTTCTATAGTCAAGAAATTTTTACTATCAATATTGTTATTTTTAAAATTGTAATTATTTAGTTCTACCATTTAATCGATAATAACCTCTTCTTTTTATTTGATCTACAATTTTTTTGGAAACCCTTGAAAGCTTAACTGAACATGGCTTAATATCAAATTGTTCATTTAATGATTCTAGTTCAAGATCGATACATTTGGTTTCATTTTTACAAACTTTAAGACTAAAAGAACCATTCTGCTGCTTTCTCAAAATCATTTTAGTTAGTCCATTTCTTTTAACAGATTTTGCATTAGCTGACTGGGGATCACTTATTATTAAAGCTGGACTAAAAGGGGATGCTTCGACAGATGGACTATTGGACTGCTGAGCATTACTCGTCAATGAAAAGTTAACACTTATATTGTCTATTTCAAAACGGGATCTTTTCTCCTTCCATTCGTGCATTAAATTGATGCCGCAATCCTTCAAGAGACTAGAATTTAATGCTAACAGAGTTGTTACTGTTTCGACTCTAGTTGTTATGTTCTGGATTGTATCTTCCATTAATGAATCCTCTCTGATTTTCTTCAGCTTAGTTACGAGGTTCAATATATCTTTCTCATAATTTTCTACTTTCAAGCAAAACCAGCTGGTGTTCATTTTTAAGTTGTTATCCACAGCAGATACAAAACTAGTAGGGAATGAAATTTCATTATTTAAATGACATTCCTTGGATGTTAAAGCAACAGGTGGTTGAGACATTACAGCAGATGGTGTCGAAGCTCCTGGAGGCTGGGCTAAAGCTGCTTCATTCAGTCTCACTTGATTTTCTCCCATGAGTGCATTTCTGAGTTGCTTTCCATTCTGGCCTTTTGTTTTTACTCTGTTCAATAAAATCGTTTCTCCTTTCTTCAACTGTAAGACTTTCTTCAATTGTAACACCTCCTTAACTTGAGGTTTAGGGCTTACTTTCGAAAGTTTGGGATTTCGAACCTTACTTTCTGCAGTCTTGGCCTTACCCTTTGACTTCTTACATGTCTGGGAACAGCGTGAATAGTCTTGGATAGCTGATACATTTGGAGTAGACCTGAAAATTATGGAAATAGATGGAATTAATTTAAGTTCAAGAATATATCTAAAAACTCAACAAAGACAAATTAAATTAGGGTTTTAACTTAAGAAAATAATACTAGATATGGGTTTCAATTTAACTAACTGAACTAAAATAAATGCTTCAGTAAATTAGTATTTACTAATACTATAATTTAATAATTATATATAAATGCTTTAGGCCCTTTTCAGTGATTTATACAAAAAATATAATTNACACACACACACACACACACACACACACACACACACACACACACACACACACACACACACACACACACACACACACACACACACACACACACACACACACACACACACACACACACACACACACACACACACACACACACACACACACACACACACACACACACACACACACACACACACACACACACACACACACACACACACACACACACACACACACACACACACACACACACACACACACACACACACACACACACACACACACACACACACACACACACACACACACACACACACACACACACACACACACACACACACACACACACACACACACACACACACACACACACACACACACACACACACACACACACACACACACACACACACACACACACACACACACACACACACACACACACACACACACACACACACACACACACACACACACACACACACACACACACACACACACACACACACACACACACACACACACACACACACACACACACACACACACACACACACACACACACACACACACACACACACACACACACACACACACACACACACACACACACACACACACACACACACACACACACACACACACACACACACACACACACACACACACACACACACACACACACACACACACACACACACACACACACACACACACACACACACACACACACACACACACACACACTAACCCACAGTTGGCTTTACAGCAAACAGGTATTATCCATTTGAACTAGCTTCCTCTGCCATTGTCAGTCATAGGCAATGTCTTACTTCATCTGCCTTTGGGTGAAAAACTCAAGCATATGGTTCCAGACTGTTTCATGCATTATCAGGATGGATTGCTTTCTGCCCATTCTAACCTCTGCCTTTATATAGTAGACTTAATTTCTTGCAGCAATTTTTCTTTTGTCTCCTATCTCTATAGTTCTAAATTTCCATTCTGCTAGGAATTCATTATTGTTAAGAGGACTTTCAGCTGAAATCTCAAGATTTTGCTCTTTAAGAGACCCACCTTTCACAGCCATACATTAGTACAGTATAATTAGATTTTATTTATTACATTACTGCATACCCTGAATGTGAGCACCTTAAAAATCTTTCTATAATTTATATAAGGGCAACTGAGAAAGCTTGATTTACCCTAGAATTATTTTTCAATCTATTTAAGTCGGTCATTGATAGAGGTTACCACTGACCCAAGGAATTAAAGTGATTTACTTTTAAGATTATTTTTTTCTAACATTTATATGTTCTTCCATACGTAGTTCATTCCTTACAATAGTGAATTTCATTTTATCTATGCTGACATGTAAGCAAATACATTTTGCCAACATTATTAAGGCATTAGCTAGCCCTTGTATATTTTAATTTTACAGCCTACTGCTGTTATATCATAAGTGAATGCTATGAATGTATGTGTTCTTTCAAGATGCATCCTATTGAGGCATTCCCTCATTACTTTTTCTTGGCAAGGTTGAAAATGTAAAGCATGTGAGAGGGGCAGTCTTCTTGAAGATATTCCGAGCCATTTTTACACTCCTCCATCAGTCTCAATAATTTTCCCGAAAGCAAGTGCAGTCATGTCATGTATGTTCTGGTGTAAGCAAATAGATAGAACATTTTCATTTTGATCTTATAATAAGTATAAATGAATAATAAATGAACTTATTAAAAATAATTTTGAAATTATGTGATAAATTTAAGTTAAAAGTATTTATAAATTATTTTTAATCCTTTAAAAGGCAATTTAGGATAAAATAATGAAATCAGAATCTTGTCATTATATTTATCCTTTATGGTCTTATTATTTATCCTTTATTCCTAGACCAAGTCATTATTTTTTAACAAATTACTCAAAAAAAAAAAAAATTTTAAAAAGAAGCTACCATGTTGGGACTTTTTGAAACATTTCTTTGATTCTACTTTGGTTAAGCTAAAAAAAATTGTCAGTTCAAAAGAGGTGTATGAAAAAAATTATTGTTTTTCAACAAAATATTTTAATTAATGTTATATATTATTATATTTTAAATATGAAATTCAGTTAATAATTAAAAGCATAGCCCATTGTTATCTACTGTCATTAGCCATCTACTAGCTAATTGCTCAATCACATGCTGAGACCTCTCCTAGGCTGTCAAAGATCTCTTGGACTACAATTACAACTTTCTCAAAATTTTTTCCTTTGGAGAAAAAGGGCAATTGATCGAAATAAGTAGTAAACCAATGGTGAGAGGTAAGGAATTTATGGTGGATGAAACAGAAGTTCGAAACCATGAAGTTCTATAAATTTTTCATTAGCTCGATGGGAAGTGTGAGGGCAAACATTTTATTGGAATAAAATTTCTATTCGGTTCATCAAAGCAGCATAATGCTCAGACATCACCTAAAATCTTTCTAGTTGTTAGAAGTAGAGTTTCAAAATTCAGAATTCATAGAGCATCCATAAGGGAGGGAGGGGGAGTGTGTGTGTGTGTGTGTGTGTGTATGTGTGTGCGTGTGCGTGCGTGTGTGTGTGTGTGTGTGTGTGTGTGTGTGTGTGAGTGTCTATAAATAATAGATCTTTGTCTGAACAGGCTCTGGCATTCAGTTTTTAAAATAATAAAATCAAATTCATTTTTTCAAACTATTGGACAAGATAAGACTGAATAGACATAAATGACCCATTACTACGTCAAGCATAAATGAATATAAGATTATTTTAATGGTGATACATATTTGTAACGGGGAGGTAAAATTTTTAGTTTTTTAATGCAACAGATAACAGAATTTCTCACAAAATGTACTCACCATTATAAAATATCGAATAGAAACCAAATTGGAGTTAGAAAAAATTCTTTGAGGAAAACAGATTTTATTTTTTTAAATTCAAATTTATTAGCTAATTATTTCTAATAAATTATTTAATCACCCTCATTTATGATAGGATGATGATATATTAATTCTCCCTTTTAATGAATAGTGTCTAGATTTCTTATTTATAAAAATTATGTGACTCAAATCATAGAAACTTGATATAGCAATTTGAACTTGCACTTTTTTCTTAAATAATTTTACTAGAAAGAAAATGCAGAAGTGATTGGAAGAGATAGTAGAAATTCTTTCTCATTTATGTTGTATGCCTGATGTCAGCCCATTTGCATTTTGCGACTTCTTAATTATAGTGATTCCAAGTCATTCAGTACACTTTCAGAAGTTTAGTGGCTCTTTCTAAATTAGCTTCCCTATCTAAACCAGAGGTAAAATGATTTTTCCTAGATATTTGAAGAAAGACACAAGTGTGAATGTGCCATCATTCACCAGAAGTGGGGATACTTGGACATATTGGTATCCATTAGCCATGACTAATTTTTGAGGTTTGATCTTGATGCTATCTCATGTAACTTCTCTATGGCACAGCTGGTTTCTTCACTAAGTCATGGTAAAGATAGCAAAAGTTAGGCACTTCACTTTGATTCTTTGTCCCCGAGCATCAATGCTTGTACTTTCCCCATTCTCTGACGACTTAATCCAACACAAAGTTAAAAACGAGCAGGGAGAGGCCATCTTGATGAACCCGTGTATGTACTAAGAAAGGCTATGCTGCTGATAGTTCACCTAGAAACTTAATTTCTGTTGCGTCTGTGAGAGTCTGGCAGATTAATACTCTGGTCTCTCTATCCACACTGAGCTCTTCTCTTCTAGGGTGTCCAAAATCTATCTGGCGATAGATTCATGCACCTTTTTTAAAATCTACAAAGGTGACAAATGTGTTGGTACTATGTTAATCCATAATAAATTCTTGAGACTCCTAATCAGCTCAGAACACAATCTACCTTTCTGGAAGCTTGCTTGGCATTCACTAATAAAATAATTTGCTTGTTTTCCACTCTGCTTAAGAGTGCTATAGACAAAACATTGTATTTAACTGGTTAAAGAGAAATCCCTCTGAAGTTGTTAGAGTCTATTGGATCGCCTTTTTTATGTAATAGACAGATAATTTCATACTAGCAGTCCAAAGAAATCCTACGTTTCCCTTATTTCCTTCAGGAGAGCATGAATTCTTATTATTAGGTCGTCTTCTCTTATTTTCAACATTTCCACAGTTATACAATCATCACCAGAGGCTTTGTTGTTTTGAGTCATTGAAATATCTCTTTTATTACTTGAATTGAGCAATGTAAGTCAGGAGTAGGAACTGCAATTGCAGCCTTTTTTTTTTTTTTTTTTTTTTTTTTTGTAGATTGCAGTTCAATAGAGCTCAGAAATAATAAGCCAGTAACTAACAATTCTCTTAAATATTGTCTCCAGTAATCCTTCAGTTCGAATAAAGCTTAATGTTTCAGGTTTGCACCCTGATAAATCCTCATGGAATGTTTGGTAAAAACTCCCGAGTGTTGTTTTTCTGGAAATAATGTTCAATTCCATTTGAGAGTCTTTTGGAAGTTTCCATTCTTCCAACTGTTATGTCCATTTCATTTAACCCTGCTTTGGTTCGCTCATTTGGTTCGCGCCTTATCACATGTTGTGTTCCACTATCTATGTTTAGGTTCCCTGGATGGCTGACCTAATTTCATAGCTGATGTCCGTAGTGAGTAGCGAATTTGAGGCCATACCTTTGGATCTTGTTTGTGTACATCACATTTGAAAATGTTGACATTCTTTCTCAGGCAGTCCACATCTACTCTTGGAAATCCATTGTTTTTAGGCCTAGATCTGTTTGATATGAACCTATCTTTGATTTGCATTAGATAGAGATTCAAATCTGCAACTCACTTTCGTATTCTAGCATTCTGAATCTTGGGTTTATTCTTTGCTGAAACAAGATGGAGTCTATTGATTGCAACATGATCAAACTGAAATTCCCCAAGTATTGGGTTAGGTGATCTCCAAGTTTTTTTTTTTTTTTTTTTTTTTTTTTTTTTTTTTTTTTTTTTTTTTTTTTTTTTTTTTNTAATTTTTTTTTTTTTCGTGTTAGCCTTCCGTTCAACCACTTAGGGTCATGGAGGAAGGGGCTATCTACAGGTTGCCACCCTATTTTAAACACCCATGGCTCAGGACAAGCTTCTATATTATAAATAAAATATTGACCTGGGCGGGATTTGAACCCGCGGCGTCAGGATTGCGAGACCCGTACGGATCCCCTGAGCTAGCCTGGCGCCCCTCCAAGTTTTCTTACCCAAGGTCCCAAAAAGTTCAAGAAAATGAGTCAGCTTGAAAGATGCACAAAAACTTATTAAACATTCTTCATTTTTATTACTCTGCCAATATCCAAGATGAAATCTAACAACTGATCTGTTTCTTCTCTTTGCCGACCTAACCATTGAAATCCCCTAATAGATTTTTGCATATAGTTTGGGATCTTGCAAGTAGTTTCTTTGTGTTATTAACAAGTCTTCTACTTCCTGTGGCCTTTTCTAATTTTCTATGTTAGCATGAGCATCGGAATTTATCAAGGCACATGTTTTATTGCTTGATTTCACTATAAGTACTGAGATTCTTTCACATGGTGATGTAAAAATAATAACTGAAACTAGAATAATTTCCTTACTCCAAGGGTTGTCCCAAGTATACACGACCCTTGATACAGTTGGTTTATATGGTTGGTTTACCCTTAAATATCCTGAAGTTTTGCTAATGATTTCTATCAGGAAAAATATGAGGTGTGGCTATTAAATAACGAGACTATTGCTGTAAAATATTTGATTTTAAATTTATGCATATTTAGTTTTTATCACCTTCAATATACAACCCTCCTCTATCTTTACAGCGCTCCACGTGAATTTTCCATTGTTCGAAAGAGTGCTTGAAGTCTTGTTCTATGAACTTCTGCATGACGCGAGCCGCTTTTTCTTTCACAGCTTCAATGGACTGAAGCTGTTCTTGTTCCTTTTAAATCAGATTTGACCTTAAGAACAGATAAAAGTCACATGAATAAGGCAGATGATCTAAAACTGGGATGTTGTACTAGGCCAGAAACATCTTCACATACAAAGCTGGCCAGAGTGTGGTCTTGATGGAGAACCCAGGTCTTGTTCTCACACAATTCTGGTCATTTTTTCCTTACTCTTTCGCAGAGTTGAGCAAGCACCTCAAGGTAGTAATATTGATTAATAGTTTGACCTTTAGGAACCCAGTGAAGTTACACAATCCTATGAATGATGAAAAAAATAAACATCATCACTTTGAATTTTGATTTGCTCATTCAAGCTTTTTTAGAGGTTGGACCCTTCCAATGCATAGATTGACATTTTGTTTCGGGATTGTAAGTAAAAAACCAAGATTCGTCACATGTTATGACTCTTTCCTAGAAGTTAGGATCATGTTCGCCCGTTCATTTTCAGGTGAGAATTTTAGGTACCCCTTTTGTACACACTCCTCTCATGTTAAAATTGTTGTATAAAATTCATCTTGTGCATTATTTGTCAATCATCAGCAATCTCACGAATTGTTAACCAATGGTCAGATCTAACCTGACACTGACCTTTACGAAATTTTCAACCGTTTTGGACATGGGAAGGCGACCTGGGCAGTCATCCATCTCTTCAAATGTCTTCTTGGCCATCTTGGAAATGCCTGAATCACTCAAAAACTTGCCCACATATTAAGTATTTATTGCCAAAAACTTCTCTTAATAAATTATAAGTTTCTGTAGGGGTTTTACCTAATTTCACGACAATTCGTTGCTCTACTATTACACTTACCATGTTTTTGGCAATACGAAACAAACACCTCTTACATAAAAGAAGATTACGGCCAGACTGATTTCTAGACAAACACGAGAGGCACTGCAATCGAAAGAGAAGGCTTTAAGCTGCACAGCTGCCGGTTGTTTCGGAATTGGCGCATGCATAGTTCTTCTGTGGTAGCATCAGTCTCATTATTAAATAGCCACACCTCGTATTTAATCTGGAATTTAAACTAATTATTTTACTTTCTGGTGTAATACAATCATACAAATAATTTTAAGGCATGCAAAAAAAAACAAAAAACAATAATACATTTTGGAGGAAATTATGTAATATGTAAAAAGTTAACTGAATTAGCCAGATGCTGCTAGATTGCTAAAATCCAGTTTGTTAAATGATTGTATAAATAACTTGCCACTCTCAAGAAATGCTTAGTATTACATCTCCCTGGGTGGAGAAGGTTACAACAGTTAATAAGCAGTAAACTAGAGATAGAGAGGCTCAAGTGAAAAAGGCAATTTTTATCTGGACTCACGCTTCTCTTTCTTTCTTTTAGTAAATTAATATATATATGTATATATATACTAGGGTGTCCANTTTTTCAAATTGTTTTCATAAACTTTTAATTGTCTTACATAGCTTTCTACATTCATACTCTTGATATCACATTATATTATAATTCTCTATTATACTTTTTTTTTCAAAGTGACTGGCCTCAGACCAAAACTACATTATTAGTATAATATATTACTCAATAGATTTTTCAGATCAAGTAAAGTATTATCTAAAACAAAATACTATAAAATTATAACGCGGTAATAATTAACTTACAGTAGTTGGCTTTTTAACTTCTGAAGAGCCCAAAGCATACATCTAGGAGCCCAAATACTTCTTGGTTCACAGCCAAAACATACCCAAGGTTCAGATTTTTTAAATTCAGGAGCATTTCGGAAGAGACATAACTGAAATAAGATCAGCACTACTTACATATTGTATAGAGGCTATATTAGTACAAATATATTCTAATTCATAATATATTAATACTACACGTTGAATGTTAAAATAAATTTATCTAAAAATTATCCCACAATAAACTAACTATATCTATTTTTTTTAAATGATCAAAAATATCAGTTAATGGAAAATATTAATGCTGAGATTCAGAAAGCAATCCCCACTTTTAAGCTCTTTGGAATTATCGCAACAATGTCGTTTATTCTAAGTTGCCAATACCAACTGAAAACAAATAAAGTTCTAATATTTAATGTAAAATATAACAATAATCTTGTAAGAAAAAATACAAAAGAACAACTCAAGGACAAAACTGAAAATTAGCTGAAAACAAGAACTGATATGAAAAATATCGCAACTGCGATCAATCAAATTAATTATTAAACCAAATAAAAGTTAAAAATAAAAGAAAAAAACTGTAAACAGAACCAATTTTTTATTGAAAAATATGACCCTTGAAAGAACTTGTAATTTGGTTTGGTTTACTATACATACAACTAAAACTTAATACTAATTTAGCCTAAAGAGCACAAAAAATAATAAACAATAATCTTAGTCAGGGAGAAATTAGTCAGGGTTTTGATCAGGATCAGAAAAATAAAATATTCCGAAATTCTTGGGTAATTATTTTATTATTACCGATTTTTCGACATAACTTGTATGTCATTATCAGAGTATTAGTGTTGTCTGGAGAGGTCTCTCAGGGAGGTTTATGGACACATTACAGGGTCCAGAGCTAAACTGAAGTTTAAAATAATCAAATAATAATAAATAATTACCCATCAGTTTTGGAGTATTTTATTTTTTTGATCCTGGCCAAAACCCTGACTAATTGCTCTAGCATAAGACTTGATGGCCAACGAACCTCCAACCATTAATAAAAAATCTATCAATTGATTAATAAAAATAAATAGCATTTTTCTCAATTAGTAGTATGAATGACTAAATGGAACCCAAAGATGGATAGAAAAAATATATCATTTACAAATGAATAAATATAAGTTTTTCTATTTAATTTATAGAATTTGAAGATTTATTGTTATTATTTTTGTTAAATATTAGACCAAATTATTTTATTTGATCAATCACAAAAATAAATTGACAAAGGAAAATATTTAGGGTGATTGAAAATTAATTTGCAGCTATAAATTTACTAAAAATTCCAAATTCACAATTTAAAATAGTAACTAATTTTAGCTTAGTATATGCAAAAATCTTCGAAGAGATGAGAGATAATAGTAAGAATATCTAATTAATAGATTGCCAGGAACCAGGTGGGTTGATAAGAGTCTATGTTTCCTAGTATCGATCGAGCGCCAATCCAGAGGCTGGTGATCGATGAATCCATAAGTTACAAATCCAAATATCGATTGGTATAGGTACGTGAGGGTAGACATTCCCTGTCTGGATTTCCAAAAGCGACTAACTACTTTTAATACGGAGTTGCTAGAGTCTGAAAGTAATAATATTTCGTAAGCACTCACTTAACCTAAGGATCAAATCCAGTAAACAAACATAAACTCATTTTAAAACTAGATTTAGACTGTTTCTATTACAATATTACACATTATTTTGAATTGAATTTATAATTCATTATAACTTTTTTATTTTTTATTACTTAATTTACCATTTCATATTAATAAAATTGTAATATTTTATTTATATTACAATTGTGTATAATTTACATATATTCTAATAGATTAAATGCTATCTTTTCAACTAAATTTATTATCTTTAATTAAAATAAACTTTTGAAATTTATCATTAAAAATAGAAATCATAAACAAAACGAGCTTCGAGAAAAAATAAATAAAAAATGAACATTGACATCAACAAGAGATGTTTTAAGGGAGAGTAATTCAATTAATAACCAAGATATAATACAGAGAAGCGGAAAAATCATAAGTTAATACTAAAATGAGAGTTTGTTGACCGTAGATATTATTCTAAGGTGATTTTAGTTGGGGTTCGGTCGAGGTAGATCCAAAAAAAAACACAAATTAAAAAAATGTATTTTTTTTAATGAAGGATTATCTGCCAATGTTTCGGCTTACATTGTAAGCCATCTTCAGGGCTCTAGAAAAACAATGTCATGAGGATACAGTAATATTTGAAATTAGTATAATAGAGAATTATAATATAATGTGATATCAAGAGTATGAGTGTAGAAAGCTATGTAAGACAATTAAAAGTTTATGAAAACAATTTGAAAAAGAACCAATTTGAAAAAAACATGCAAACAAACAACTTATTGACAAGAAAAAAAAAATTGAAATATCATTAAAGCAGTAATTTGCCACACCTACCTATCATGAAGATGAGAGAGGACGTCCTGTCCCTAAGTTCACATTTCCATGACTAACATTATGAATTTTGAAGTAAAAGGGAGTGGGGGTAGCAGGTACAAGGCAGGCGGAAGGTGTAAATGGAAA
>KZ807176.1:131845-149162 GCA_000696205.2 Oncopeltus fasciatus | reverse complement strand
GGGGGGGGGGGGCTTGGTAGCTTACAGTCATTTTCAGAAAATTAAAGAACTAATAATTTTGGTTTAAAGCCCCTACTTTTTATGTAAGCATTTCCCAAAAATTAGGAGTATTTTTGTAGCTTAGCTTACAAAGGTTGATTAATGAATTGTTTTTGGTTTTTGTTTTTAATTTCATGGGGGAAAACGTCTTTAATTTTCAAAAATTAAGAAACTTGGAGCTTGTTCCTGTCAAGAATAAAGTTATAATTTATCCAATTTCTTTCATGGTTGTGTGTGGGTGCATGTGTAAAAATTCAGCATTAAAGCACATAAACTATAAATACAGGATGAAATAAAATAAATCAGGAATTATTATTGAGTTGAATTTGAAAAGTATTAATAATTAGTACTAAAGAGCTTTTACCAACTTCATTAGTAGTTGTTGCTGTAGGGATTTATTAAAAAATAATAATTGGACCATTAATGAAAGTTCAATTAATAAATGATTGACAATAAATACAACTAGTCATTTCTTTTAGTAATTTCCTATAAACGCTTACATGAATTACTGGCAATCTGAACTTTGATCACACGCTGGAGTATTGCACACATTCAAACGATTTGTTATGTGAAACCTAAAATTCTGCTGCAGTAAAGTTGTTTTTTTATTCTTGGACCTGAAATATTTTATCTCAGAAGTAAACCTAACAGATTATGTGCAAGAGAAAATTCAAGTTCCTCATAGAAAACCTAGTTTATATTTTTCTCTAAGGTCCAGGTTTCATTGGTGAAAAAGACAAATATCTGCTGAATAATTGTAGCCGCCTGTGCATCTCCCTTAGAAACTATGTTTTTAGCCTGCTATTTTCCAGCAATTTAAATAAACGTTCTCTTTTGAGTTTTTATTAACTCCACAGAGCACATTGTGATGTGAAATTGTGATTTGTTAGGCGTTTTCAATTGCTTGACAGTGTTACTTTATTTTATTATTGTAATTTTATTTAGTTTATAGTTGTAGTTCAAATTAAAAGAAAGGAAAAAGATGTGTGTGCTCTAGAAGCACTTACAGTATCTTTATTTATTATTTAAAATTCCTATACTTTCTATGTAAAAGTTTGCAATCTGGGGGCCTGACTGTTAAAAAAAAAAAATATGTTCTAAATTTTAACTTATATTCTTCTTAGTGTGAAGAAGAGAGCAGCTCTATTTAGAATTCAGAAAGAATACATCTCTGGACCTTAGGAGTGTTGGTCAAACACTCAACATTCGTCAAGTTAAGCATTTAATATAACCATGAAAATGAAATTTAGATTTCCATTGATTCAACCCTTTATTTTTATACAAGCTTGTCTCAATTGGAATACTATTGGGTCAATGTTGCTGTTCACTCACTTCTTTGATAAGCATTTGAATAATCAAATGCCCGCTTAAGAAAATTATTTATGGCTGTTTTGATAGTTTTTGTTCCTAAAGTCAAAAGATATTTTAATCCATTGCTCATTTTCAACCTTCTCTTTTTCTTTGAAATTGCTCACACCACTTTAAACTGCTTCATAGTCACTTATTATCTCTGCATACTGGTTTTAGCATGTGTGGCTCCTTTGATAATTTTTTGTAGCTTAAAAGAAAACTAAATGACTTCACAATAAAAATTCATAATTTTTCAATTAAATTTAATTCATTCATTGCTGAGTAAATAAAACTTAATTTTACCATCCTGAGATATTTTGCTACATTATACTATAATGCATAATTAGTTCATTATCTTACAATTAGTATTAAAAAGAACAGTAGTGAGTGATAAACATGTACCAAATCAAATGAATGGCCTGGTAGATCATTAATATCAGTAGTTTTATTAATCCTTCTCCCTGGTCCCCAGATTACTAGCCCACTTATTTATATCTTCTTGCCACTTGCAATCACAGGTTTTTACATTTCATTTTGTTTGTTATTTATTTAACTATATTTTTTCTGTATTTTTTTTTTTAGTGAAAAATATTTTGAGGATATTTTTTATTGATAGCTTGTGTTTCCTCAATTTATGTATTTTTTATATTTGGAGTATAACTGTGTGATTTGTGACCTATTTGTTAAGGTTTATCTTATCACATGCATGGAAGGCTGAATAAAAGCCTTTCTTTTATGTATCGCATATATATTTTTCATTTCTTTATGTGAGTTAAAGGAGTTGTTATATTATTTTTTAACAGATTATCTAAATTTTTTTCATATTGTGGTTTGTGTTAGTTTTCTTTATTATTGTTACTAAATTATTTTTTGTTGACTTTGTCCAGTTTTAATTCCATGTGTATTATTTATGAAAAATGTCAATGAATATTTTGTTTAAATTTTAATTTATACCTTTAACGATGTAGTACAAGAAGCAAAATTTGTATATTTTAAATGATTGATTTTATGATAATTTTAGATGAACTCATTTTTAGAAACCTTGTCTTTCGTATTGTGACTTTTATTTTTTTTAATGAAACAGCAGTATTTATTAAAGATACTGTATATAAGCATACTTTCGCATTCATAGATTGTTAGTTTTAAAATTACACAAGTCACACTTTACTTCCACTTAGGCAAACATAATAGACTGCATAAATATTTAAACTATAAAAAAAAAAATTTTTAAAAAAAAGAAGCTATATCCTTAATTTTATGTATAGGCATTATTAAGAAATAAATATATTCATGAGTTTTTGTTTGTTTGTTTTATTGTGTGTGTTTATAATTATTTCCATTATTATTCAATCCCATAGAAGTTGTTCTTTTTTTTTTTTTTTTTTTTTTTTTTTTTTTTTTTTTTAATGCTGCTGATGTAGCATTTTAAAAACATGATAAAATAAAAGATAGTAGTGGGGCATCTTCAAAATTTATAATAAATAGTTGCATAAATATTTTATTTTGTTGTGGTTTTTAATCCCACGTAAATTTTTTTTTTAAAACAATTAATGAGAGGGAACAGAAAATAAAAACTATCTGTCCTCGCCAGGAATCGAATCTGGACCTCCTGCTATCCGGGCTGGAATGCTAATTAATCCATTACACCACAAGGATTAGGCTCCATAAGTTAAACTCTCGCTAATGTAGAGGGAGTTGAATGAGATAACTGGCTGGTCCTTGTGGTGTAATGGATTAATTAGCATTCCAGCCCGGATAGCAGGAGGTCCAGGTTCGATTCCTGGCGAGGACAGATAGTTTTTTATTTTCTGTTCCCTCTCATTAATTGTTTAAAAAAAAAATAAATAAATAGTTGCTTTGATATAAAATAATTATTATCAAATTTCCATATTGAAACTAAGTATATAATTTAATTTAATTTTTGAATTTTTAACAATAAATATTGCTTTTTATCCCCTCCCACCATTCCAATTGTCCTTAACAAAAGGCACGACCAACCCCATACCAACAAACATCTAATTAGGGAGATTCTTAAGTCATTACATTGTTTTTGATTCCAGTGTACCTTCATATTTATCTTCTAATTTCCTTCCTTTTTGCTTAATTTAAAAGAAGACAAAAATGTTAAAAGTAATATGCTAGGCAGCATTGGCACAATTAACCATAAAGGAAAATCTTAGTGAGTTATGATTAGATAGAAAAACTCGACATTGTATGATGAGCCTTAGGTATTATCTGATGCAAAATGATTTACAAATGACTTATTTAAAAGATCGTGTCCCAGCCAAGCTCTCAATTTTTGTTGTCACTGATGTTTGTGTTCTAGCTTTGACAAGATGGAAAACACCTTTCCTAGTGATCAAATCTGACCATTTTTTCTTGAATTGCCTGCTTTAGTCTGGTGAAATACGAGTCGAATTAATGGTTTGGCCAGATTCAAGGAGCACATGATGAAGAAATCCATACTCAGCATCACCTAACCATGGATCAAGGCTTTGTTACCCTTTTTGAAGTTTGGACCAATAACCTTAATTATTATTGTCACAAGTGAAATAATCTTTTCATCAATTGTAATCAATCGTTTCAAAAATAGCCATTTTTATATAACTCACCATTATAATCTACTTAGGAATTCATTTTACTCTTTACCTTAGGAGGTGATAGTGTTCCATATTTTCCTTTGATGAGATCAAAAATAAAACAATTATAACAACTTAATGAGTATGTATATATGGAGGGGTTCATAATAAAATTATGAGAACCTGGAACAGTGCTCTACTTATCTTAAATAAAAATATAAAAGTTACATATGCAGCTGCAAAAAAAATTTAATCAGAACTTTGTGCTCCTATTTTTAGCAAATGTTCGCCCATCATTATGATTTTCTTATATTAACTCTTTATTAAAAAAAAAATTATCTGTACATTTTTACACTTAATTTTTTGATGGGGTACATGATAAGAGTCCTTGCTCGTCTATCCCGGGACGTAACCCGTCCTCAGAGAGGAGCCCAGGTTAACCCGCGATAGACTATCCGGCACCCATCTTCTCCTTATCCTAGGATAAGAAGGAGACTAGGCAGGGAGTCAAGGAGGGATTGAGAGGGGGAGAAAAATGCCAGTGCATTCACTCCCTAGGTATTATACTAAACTGACTGGAGTAGGAGGTCCCTTGGCCACCTCCTCTTGAGGCGTCGGGGNAATTGTTTCATAGAACCAAACTTAGGGCACTATAAAATAATAAGAATTAAAAAAAAAAGTCTGAATTTGTACAATGACTACAAAATCTTTGAAAGAACGAAAATAATAATGTAAAAATAATAAAAGTAACTACTTAGGTGAATTTACCTTTTCTTCTTCCGGGTTGGACCCTGTCAAATTGTTGATAGTTGCCGAGCTTTCGCACATCATGTGATGGCTGAGTAGAGAATGTTTATTCTTCCGATTATTCTCTACTCAGCCCTGAAGAAGCTATCACATGATGTGCGAAAGCTCGGCAACTATCAACAATTTGACACGGTCCAACCCGGAAGAAGAAACGGTAAATACATCTGACGACCGTCGAAGCCTAAGTGAACTTAGGTGAAGAAAAAAGTTGGCTTAGCGAATTTATACCAAGCCTTTAAATTTCAAAGTTTCATGAGATCGTACATATATCATGAATTCACTGATTGTAACATGGTGCTTTCGTATCAATTGTTTTTCTATATTCCAGTTTTATCATAACAAAAATATTGGCCACAGACTATTTAACGAAAGCATTTAGCACTGAGCTAAACAACGCTGTTATTTGAAACCATCCCGTTTCTGGGAATCGAATATTTTTCTCTTAAATTTTTAATGCAACTTTTCTTTGTTTTCATGTAAAAGAGTTTGGCAGTATTTTCAAGGTCCTTAGAAATTAAGATTTTTCTTTTTTTTATCTTAGACACTGCTGTAATGATATTCACGAATCTACTTTATGTAGTAGACAAATATGTAATTTACTAAATAACAGCAGAATAGTCATAATATATATAGTTGCAGGTAGCGGTTTATAGAAACTAATAGTGTTACTTACCATCCCGCGGTCTGAGCCAAGACAGGATCAAGTAGGAGGGATCAAAGTTTAAGCCATCTTAGAAAACCTGGGTCTAGCAGACTGGTTGGTAGTATTCTGTAAGCACCCCTATCTGAGGGTCACTAGGCCAGGGGGTCCGATCCCTTTGAGGAGGCAACCTCTCCAATAGGACTTTTGACAGATAGACTGATAACTTGACTGCTCAAATCAAAACTTATTCAGAAATCCAAAATTTTCGCCACTTTGCCCATGCAGAGGTGGCTAAGGTACACAAGAATAAAAGAATCAAAAGTGATTCTAATTAAGTTTGAATAAAGAATATAATTCTTTGCTAGTTATACTATTGCCCTTATAAACTAATAATGATTACTAACTATAAATACTGTCCTATTACACTAGCAGAATTCACACTTCACTAAACGCTTATCACTAAACTGTCCTTTTAACCTGTAGTAACCTGGCTGAATAATCACTGTGACTACACAGTAAATTTTTTAAATAATATTTATAAGAATAAGAAGTGGTTGTCACAGCCATTATTTAATGTATATAATCATTCTCTTTATATGGATAAATAATGGTGGCAATGTGCAACGTTCTTCCAAGAAAGACCAATCCAAACTGATTAGTGATTAGTGAGGGCTGGCTAATGGCTTCCGGCCGATACCACATTCCTTAACAGTGTTCATACAATGTATCTGTACCACAATATGTACGTGCAACATGTAACACTTTTAGTATGTTATGTTTCCCTAGTACAGAGGGAAACATACTGTGTTAATATTAGATGATTTTAGTAGGGGGTTCGGTCAAGGTAGATCCAAAAAAATACAAATTTAAGAAATGCATTTTTTAAAAGATTATTTGCCAATGTTTCGGCTTACATTGTAAGCCATCTTCAGGGCTATCATGAAGACGAGAGGGGATGTCCAGTCCCTAAGTTCACATTTCCATGACTACCTGTATAATAATACAGTGTTAATTATTTTTTAATAAATGGCCTCCTCATTCTCTAACAATTTTTGCCATTGAAGCAGTAAGTTCAAATAAAACCAATTGAAATCCACTACAAAAGAATTATTTGACGGAAGAAATATATTTTATAAAAAAAAAGGCATATAAATAGTTTGATTGATAGATACTTGATTCCATGATAACCTCAACTCAAAAACCGTTCCTTGGTCAATCGGATTATTAGATAATTTGGACAGAGAAGAAACATTAATTTTTGGCCGACTAAACTTATCAATGGATATCCGACTCACTTCAAATTATTCTTTATGGGTTTGAAACAACTATCTGTAGTGCATATTTAATGAAATCAATCTGAACCGTTTAAGCTGCTAAATTGTAAATTATAGAATAAAGATATGGAATGAGTTATATATATATAATTTATTCTACTCTATCATATTTGTATTCCAACAGCCTTACGCTTTGTTTTCTTGCGTTCTCAAAAATTTCAGTGCAATTACTAGATCTGCTTAAACTCAGAAATAAGAAGTCCTGCTCAACAAATCAAGAGCGTGGTTAAAACTACTAACAAATTTGTAAATATAATGTTGTTTATTTGAGTCTTTTCCTTTTTCTTAGCACCCCTTTTGCTTTAAAGTGTCCTTACTGTTTGCTTACCCTGGAAGATAAAGATCATCCCTCTTTCCTTGAACGAGGTTAAGCCCTTACCGAAATAGAAGGCGGCAGAAAACTTGGCGCCGTTAAAGAGATAGCGAAGTCCCGTCATATCTCTCTAAATAACGCCGGAAGGATGGCGGGGAGTTTTCGGGCCGGGGGGAGAGATGGTCGCATGATAAAGATAAAGTGTACTAAATCTTAGGGAAAAGGCTGGAGTGGAGAAGGGAATTACTGCTGGACGCAATTGTCACACTCTCAGAAGGGGTAAGAAGTCTCTGAGCTAAACTCTTTTTGTGCAAACCTCTGTCGGTTTTCTCTTGGTAAACTGTCTATACGCACATGTTCACGTGCGTGCACAGATCGTGGTAGAGTGGTTGGTGACACAGCTGCCGTTTGATTGGACCAGGAAGACGATTCTTCCCTTCCTCTTCCTGTTGACCCACTGACATTTATGTCAAACACAAGAAGACTCACCTCGTCTGGCTGAACGCCACTGCTCAGGCAAGAAGGCCATTTGCAATTAGTCATACACTTAAACTGCTAATACAATTAAATTCTTGTGGTTTTAAGTTAATTTAGAGGCGCATCATAGTTTTGAAACAAGTCTAAAGTTAAATCAAGTAATGTTAATTTATATAGCCTCTTTTAAAGGAAATATGCAATTCATATTATTTTGCCTCTGATATCACACTACAACTACAATTACGTAAGGAACTTTAAAAATGAAACATTCACTTTAATAAATATTCTAAAGTCAACTTTATTTACCAGTTCCAATATAGTGGAGTAGAATATAATAATGAGCAGAATTTCATTTAATTTTCATTAGAGTGAGAATTTTAAGTTTCCGAATGCCTGACTTCGTCCCATTCAGGAGAGTTATTTATGGGTAAATATAACCCTATCTAGTGACATAGTCAGTTTCATAAAAGGTTATAAAAAAAACAAAAAAACTACTGGAGCTCATTTAGACTCTTAGCTGACTTTTTTTTTTTAATGGATCCATCGAAGAGATTCCATTTTACGTTACTATACTTTGCTTCTTTTTCTTCAAAACAATCCCCAAAAAAGGTTTTTTTTTTCTTTTTTTAAAGTGAAGTGTGCCTATGAAAGTCATACTTATTGAAATTTTCAAGTTTATTTTTCAGGCCTCTCTAATATTGTGTAGAGAGTGCTCATAAGAGAACAACTAAACTATAAAGTTTAGTTCTAAAATTATTGATTTTATCAGAGTTACTCCTTTACTTCGAATTATTCTTGTTTTTCAAGGTTATTTTAAAATTTTATCAGGTCCATTTTAGAATTTATTCAGATACGGAAAGGAACAAATACATAGATGTCAAATGAATTTATTATTTTAATTTAATAAGAAAAGTATCTGCACTAGGTATTAATTTATCATGAAATTCTATTAAAATACAAAAGTCAAAATCTGTGCCTAAAATTTCTGTAAACTCCTTAAAAATATAACCTATTAAACTATAAAGCTTACAGTAAAGGTAGCATCTTTTTTTTCCTTTTCAGTTCTGTAGATAAAGATAGTAATAATGGAAACTTGCTAAATAATTTAAAATGAAAAGCATGGAACAAGGAAAAATCAAATATTATTTAGCTAGACATTTAAAAAAAGAACAATAAACTTATAAAGTTTAGGCTGAATAATGATTTTGAATTACTTAATTTTTAAAATTTTAATAAATACTGAAAAATATGTATAATACTAAAGTATATGGGCGTGACCTAAATCATCTCACAAAAGATTCTTATATTTTATTCGAAAAAATCACACTTCATATTTGAGTGAATGTTGACGACAGAAAGTTCCACAAACGGACGAGAGAAATATATTGATACAAGATGTTAAATAATTAAAAAAAGAAAAAAGAGAAAAAGAGACAGAATCTGAAGAAAACACAAAACAAAGCAAAGAAAAAAAAAAAAAAAAAAGAAGAAGAAATAACAGTTTTAAATTTCTTTTAGATTTAAATGGGACATTACAATCTAAACTGTTATCTCTACTACCTGGGGCAGACAGTTGGGCCGTTATCCGGTAAGCCGCTTCTGGAGATAGTACTTATCCTCTGAGCTGTTAACTGACTTGGAACTAGGCTGTACTCCGTAAGTTGTTTCACTCCTACAGCGATAACTGCTGAAGAAAAACAATTGGAAATTCACATACGGATCACTGTCTCCACCTCCTCATATATGCAAAATTTCAACGCAAATTGAGTACTTTTTTACATATAAAAAGAGGAATCTTCAGGAGCACGATATTAACACTGCCGCGGA
Source organism: Oncopeltus fasciatus (assembly GCA_000696205.2). Taxonomy (NCBI): domain Eukaryota; kingdom Metazoa; phylum Arthropoda; class Insecta; order Hemiptera; family Lygaeidae; genus Oncopeltus; species Oncopeltus fasciatus. The sequence continues at coordinate 139,793 of KZ807176.1, read as the reverse complement.
CAGAGCGGGAATTCCATCATTATTATTATGATAAAAGTTTTAACACAAGTCTTCATTCTGAAACAGTCAAGAAAAGCGTATCAGAATTCAAACAGATCAACAATCTCATATGAGAGCACACCCATCTCCAACACCATCCCTTAATCTTGTTGGACTTGGCCTTCTTCCCCAATCCATTCTTTTCTTACCTGAAAACAGGTAGGTTGAACACCTGAGTATCTTTCCTCCTTCAAGAGTTAGGGATAGAGGACGTGTAGCATCTTCCTTTTTTTAGACAGCAGTTGAGGCTTGGCTTCCGACCACCCTTAAAATTAAAGGGCTCAAATACATTTTTTAAGTGAATATTTGTATTATTAAGTCTTTGATATAAAGTACAATTAATACTCAAAGTATAGTCCATTGTTTTAAACCAACATTTTCTATTATCTGATATCTCTTAGCAAAAAAAAGGTAATTAGATTTGGGAATTTAAATCCATGATTTTGGAGACATTCATTAATGATTTTTAAAAGGTTTTTTATATCATAAATCATTTGCCTGTGTTGTAGATAATGTCATCCGCATATAGGATGATATGAGTAAATTGTTATGCGGAAGAGATCACTCAGTACACTACCTTGAGGGTTTCCATTCTTCTATCTAAATTCATCAGAGTTGTTACCATATCTCACTATAAATCATCGATTCTTCAAAAAAAATTATTTGAAAAATATTGTCATTTATATCCATTTTTATTAGAGCTTCTACTATATGCCTGTGCCATGAGCAATCAAAGGCATGCTCTAAATATAAAAATACAGCAAGAATTTTTGCCTTCTTTCAAAAGCCTTTAAAACTGCAGGTTCTAATTGCCAGTAGTGTTATGTCCTTTAAGGAACCCACTTTGATTGTGGTTTAGATTATTTTGTTCAATATACCATATTCTGCTTCTTAAAGCATGGTTTGAATCATGGGTAGTAAAAGAAATGTTAAGCATATGAGGATTGTCAGGGAAATGCAAAGCTATCGATTCCTTATTGATTTTGATTGGTAGAAAAGCTTCAGGGTAATTAGTTGTAGCAGAAATATTGCTGTCTGCAGAAATGGTTTGCTACAACATAATGATTAGTTATAATTCTACCTTCAATATTTATAAATTTAACTGGAGGTATATGTCCTTTTCCTGATATTTTTTTCTATTTTCCTGACATATCTCTTACTGGTGTGTCACATTGAAAATTTTCAGGACAAAAATATGGATTTTAACTTTAACCGTTTTTCCTTAGTTGTAAAATCCCAGAGACTTTAAGAGCATTTGCCCAGAAGTTAAGACATTTTAAAATTTTGACACTTAATTCTTAACGTTCCCAGAATTTTATCTACTTAATATTAAATTACTGAGCTATTTGCAGCAATAACACATTTCTAAAATGATCATGAATCAAATTACATAAGATCAAAATCAGTTGTTTACAATTTAGAATTTTTATCAATTTTTCTCCTCTAGGCATGAATAAAGTACAATAACTAACATGTTTAACTTAACACTAGTAAGTTATTATTAATAAATGTGAATGAAAATAATATATTTAAAAGTATGTCATCCAGGAGCTGCACAATCTCAAGAGGCTTCCCATGTATCATTGAAGATGGATATAAAAAAGAGTAAATTAGAAAAAGGTGGGTTCAATAAAATTTGTTCTAGACTCACCTAGAAGAGTACGAAAAGTGGTATCCCATCATAGCTACATTCATAAATTTGTTCCTTATGGTGCATTTTTCATGAAAAATTTTAATAGAACACAAATAGTGGGTAGGAAATCAAACTTTACACCAGTTATATTCCATAAAAAGTTTTGTAACTTGAATGACAAAAAAGATTATATTTCCCTCCTCTCATTCCATTACAACCAAAAAAGGATAATTAAAAGAATTTGCAATAACAAAATGGAAGCCTGAATACTGTATTTTTTTTTTTTTTTTCATAACACTAATAATGAGATATTAAGATTTTAAATTTTGGTCCTTCTCTTAACTCCCTTTGGTATAATTTTAGTCATTAACAATCTCATCTAATGATTAGCAAAATCATATACCAAATTGTACACTGAATTTGGTTTAATTACATATTTTTAGCTTAGCTAATGTAAGATCTGTCATGATATATTGCAATTTTTTGAGTCATGTCATAATACCAACATGAATAACTTAATTTCCCCAAGGGAAATTTGCTAAAATGGATTTAATTGAATTTCTGTAATTAATTTATGATTTAATTTTAATATAAATTGTATGTATGTAAAGATAATTTAAATAATAGGAAGAGTCTCTCTGACCTCAAGAAAATGGGAAGTAAAAATAATGAAAATAAATTATATGCGTGAAGGAACTAAGTGCCTTGTCATAATATCAATAAATCTAGAGAAATCAATCTTCATTGGTTGTCGAAGGCAGACAATGAAGACGAATTCCTAAAGGTATATTGGTTCATTGGTTGAAAAATCTTAGGTTGAATACAAGGTAAGATATTTAAGTTCAATAATTCCTGAAAAATGAATACATGTAAATAATAGATGGAATATGCCTTTCCTAAGAACAAAAATAATGCAGATGTGAACTGTCAATAATAATTTTATGAGTTTAATCTGCAGTCAGAAAATTAGATATAATTATTATTAATAATAATTAATAGAGGACATTATCTAGTATTTGAGTGTAAAATCAATTTATATAAGATAAATAAGAGTAGTGAATTGTAAAAACCTGTAAATAATTAATATAACAATAATTATGAGATTTTAGCTAATCTAAGCACTACATGAATGAATTGGTAGCAATACTTCCTTCATAGGATTGTTCACAGCTGATTTTAGAGCTTGAGTGGGTGCAATTATTATATGGACATCATATGAAAAGATTAAAATATACACATAAATAACTATGCATATACATTCATTACTTGAAAGGCCAACATATTTACAATCAGGGTTAATGATTTACAATTGGAAAAGCAGGTTGACTAAAGAGGGGATCATAGCAAGGTTTGCTGAAGGATGAAATATGCTGAAATGATTAGTGGGAGGGAATAGAATAAAAAATTTATTTGTCCCAGCCAGGACTCGAACCTGGATCTCCTGTTGGAGATTCTCAGAGAGATTTTTTATTCTATTCCCTCGCGTTAATTATTTAAAATATACGTGGGATAAGATACAACTAAATTAATATTTATATGCTGAAATGGTTCCTTGATTATTAGGGTCCTGGTGAATAGGGGCTTGTATAAAGGAAGGTCCTTTTGATACATGGTAAGAAGTAAGATATATCCTTTTTCTTATATTATTAGGGAGAAAAAGAACTACAGTACCCTATTTTTATAGGAAATAAGATTTTTTATGGAAAAAATAAATAAGAAAACCACCTTAATAAAACAGTTTAATTATTTTATTAATATGCTTTTTAAACATAGACACAATTAACAATATGTATATATCCTGAGTATTTACAACAACAAAAAAAAACCTTTGTGAAAATATATCAAATTTAAATACTACAGTCAAATACCTCTAAAGTGAAGTATATACTTAAGCTAGAATGCATACAACTATAACAAATAAAAAAAATTAAAGTAAATAAATTATGAACAAATATAAGGCCTTTTAATTGCTTATCAGTTTATTTCCCATTACATTATGAAAGTTGCAATTTGGAATAATTTAATAGCGCAAAATAGTACAAATATGTTGTTATTTTTATCAATTCTATTAATGGTACCCAAAAACCATTGAACATTAGTAATAGTGAAGAACTCATAAATTTTAGTTAGATATTCAGAGAAACTAACCAAATACCTACAATTTAAAAGAAATCAAAAAGAAGACTTAATTCAAAGCAGCACATAAAATCACCTTGAAGCCAATGCAAAGATTATTTCTTTAACAGTACATATTATATTATTATACATATAAAACTTAGTTAAAAATTTTTTTTTTTCAAATTAATTATATTCATATAGAAAATAAAATAATCAAATAAAATAACTCTAGCTATTATTTGGAATAAAGACCTTTCATTCAAGGTATGATACTATTCAGCTGGACCAATAAAGCTCTTAGCTTGTTAATAAAATCACTTGAGCCTCGGGAGTTCACCTCAATCCCAATTTAATGGCTCTAAGATTAAACGATCCTGAAGTAAAAAAATAAAATGACATCTTATCAGATAAGAGTTATGAAAGTCAAACTAAAAGTACTCGTACTTCAATGTGATTTTAAAAAAATTTTTCTTTGAGGGTTAAATTTAAGAGACTTCTTAATTACAAACACTTGGTTATTTATATTAATAGATCAGGCTTAGAAAAGGTAAAACCAGAAATTATACTTCAATTTTAGAAGTTAATTATTAATTTGATATTAATAAATAAATAATGCTTTATAATGTATCATCAACACAAAAAAGCAAATATTAAGATAGGATTATAATAAAATTAATATTTTGTGGAAATTAGTTTAAGTAAGTAATTATTATTAAGTAAATAATTTAATGAAAAATACAAATATATTTCTGTAGTAATACAAATATTTGATATAATGCAGCAAACTGTGTTAAAAGAGTAAATATTGAAATAGAACCACTAATGGATGATAATTAAGTTCTAAAGACAGACAAAATGAGATTAACTGAAAATTACTACTGCACAAAATACCAAATCTAGGTAATTGTTCAGAAAATATCTGATATGCAAGTAATAAATAAATGACTATTTTAATAGTCTTCAGGAAAGATTAATATGCCAAAAAATATTAGTGAAATACGGAGAGATTAAGGGGATAACTTTACTATTTTATTGATCATTGAGCTACATTTTAAAATTTCAATTTATTTTCAGAAATAGCCTCCAGGACATACTTCTTAATTATTTTTAGCTACTTGAAAATGTAAATCCTGTAAGAATAATTTGTGAATAAATTTATGTTTATGATAAGTTCTTTTACACTTTATTTATTTTTTAAACATTCTAAAATAAAATGCCTAATTGCCAGGAATATCATTACCATTGTCAAAAGATTAATGACAAACCCCTTAAAGAAAGCCATGCAAATTTTTTACTTTACTAGAAACCAATTATTACAAAGACCAACAAAAATGCACTATTTATTATAATAGTATTTTTATAATTCCTTCTTATAAATAGATAATTTTTGCAGAACTTTTGGTAACTGATCTGAAAATTGATTTATTATATATACATTTACTCTGACTTTCCTTCTTCAATTTTTTTTTTTTATGAATAATATGAAGAAATTGTCATTAGCAGAAAAATGTGGTACTTTACATCACAGACTAAATAAGATCTACAGTAAAAAAATAAATTTAAACAAAAACCATCAAATAGGGAATTTAACTTATTTATATAATTTAATGGAGCACCATTAATTAAAGAAAAAATAGCAGATATTTCTCTACAAATGATTTGCCATTGAAAAATTAAATAGCGACATATGACAATGAAGTTTTTTGCTTATTAGTATAATTTTTTTGCACTAACAAATATTTAAAAAAAATTCATCTAGAGCATATGAACTCGATGATTTTTACCGAGGCACTTATAGGTTGACACTAAATATATGAACAAGTATAATAATCTAAACTTCAAAAAATTAGTAATTTGATAGCAAAATTTATATAATGAAAAATAATTATCTATGGAAACCTCAATTAAAATAGAGAAAATTCATGCATTTTTTTTTAAATCCTAAATAATTTAAGAAAAAAATATAAATACAACTTCTAGATTAATAGTATAAACAAATAATCCAATATATATATATATGCATATGTAAAACAATACAGAATATTCTTTATAGGTTTTCTTTTTTACAATAAACAGGAATTAAAGTTGTAAGCAGTTCTTCGCAAGTCGATACAACTTTTACTTGACCCAGGCTCCTGCTGCAATTGCTGAAGTGGTTCTGTAACAAGGAATACATTTTTGAAAGAGTGACTAACTTTTAATAAAAAGAAGAACATCTATAAACTTGTGTTGTCTATTAATTATAATTTTATTGATATACAATACTGATACAATTTAAAAAAATAAAACTTCCCCTGTAAAATAAGAAAAAATCTTTCACTTCAGCCATGAAAGCACCAAAACCACTGACAATATTTTACAAAGAATATACTGCATTGCCCAAATCTTTTGAGAAAAGTATTTTATTTTTAAATGTACTAGAATATAATTATAATAAAAGTACTAACCGTATTTAATTAATACTATAAAAATTTTATATTTCAAAAATTAAAAAAAAAAAACATAGCCAATGAAAATATAATGAATAAGAAATAAGAAAAAAATTAAAGCTAAAATAGGACTTGAAGCCACCTTTTCTGATCACTAACCAGATGGGCTGAGCCAAAATTAACATGCCATGTCAGAAACTTCTCCTTGCAGTTTTTCTATGTGTGTGAATCAATTTGCTATAACCAGCAGAAGGCAGATTGAATGCAGGTAAGCACGTCTGGCTAGTGATCAGAAAAAGCAGATTCGAGTCCCACTGTGGCTTAAACTTTTTTCCTTAAAATAATAATTGTAAATTTTTATTACAATGATTCTTAATTATAATTACGATTAAAATGTTTATCTTTGTCTCAATAACTCATCTCTGTGTCAGATGTCTTTAATTGCATCCACCAGAGAGCCAGTTTCTCAATCGCAAAAAGCCTTCTAGCATAGTGGCTGTCCCATTCAACATAAAACATGAAGCTTCTCTTGAAGCAGTTTATTTTGTGATCCTCCATGAGAACAGCCCATTGAAGTCTGCTGATATGATGAATTTGGACATCTGGCCTCTTCAGCTCTAAATCTATTCTAGATCTTTACTAATATTTGTGTAATGCCACATATAGTTAAGTGAAGAATTATTTAAAATACTTGACGAGTTATTTCATGAGGAGTCCAGATCTTAGTGCCAAAAATTAAGATTTGTCTAAACAGCTTCTTATACAGCTTTAGCTCTGCACCTTTATTAATAGTCTAGTTTCACAGAAGATATTCAAGAGCATAAAAAATGCAATGTTCATTTAAAACCAGATACTTAGTATCAATTTTTTAAAGTGAAATGTGTCTGCACTCACCAGTTGAAATTTGTACTGCCAACATTGATTCTTGATTCCCTTAAATCTTTTTCCAGATAGAATTGAAAATTGGTAGCCCAGAGTATCACATTACTAAAGACCCTTTCATATATGCATGAACCTCTTAAGTATGGAATTTGCACTCATTCTTGGACATATTCCAATTAGTTTCTTCAGGATTTCCAAGCCACTGAATTATGAATATAATTTTGTCCTGTACAAACTATCAAAGGATTTTATGAAGAGGTAGGTAAGTTTTATTTTTTATTACCTCCATTTTTCCAGTATTTGCCTTAGGGTTGTTACTTGGTCTGTTGTTGGTTTTACAGGGCAGAATCCAGCATGGTAACTATGCATTATAATCAATTAATTTATTAATAAATTAATTATAATTTATGATAGACCCAACATAGATAATGTTAAATAAAATGTTAGGCCCTGACATAAACTTCTCTTACCACTCTCTGCACCCTTTGGTTTAATTAATCAGGTTAACTACATTTCCATGAACTGTTCTTTAGAATAAAAAATATAATAGTATATATACATATAGTATATATATGACAGAAAATTATATGTTATAACATAATATTCTCTATATCTTTTTATTTCATAAATCTTAATAATGTCAAAGATATTAATGGCTTAAAATTTGATCTCTCTCAACACCCTTTTGATCAAATTCATGCATTAAGGAACTTGCACAATTCCTTATGAAAAGAAATTCAAATATCAAATTTAATTTCTTTATTTTACAAATATTATTTACACATATCAAATTTGGAACATGCCAAATTTATAGCTCTTAGCAGGATCAGTGAAATTTATCAAAACT
>KZ807176.1:111423-130126 GCA_000696205.2 Oncopeltus fasciatus | reverse complement strand
TTTTTTTAGCTGGATGCAGCTCCTGTAATAATAGGAATTTAGCTGAAAGTTTTCTAATGATCGATCAATGCATATTCATCTTAATAAATTTTAAACCAATTTGTCACACAAGGAATTGGTTCTCTATCTATAAGTTTATTAACATGGAGAAAATTATTCGTAGCTATATTTAAAGAGCTCAGCCAGCTGTTTAATTGAAAACTCTAAACAGCTAAAATAACTAATCAAATAAGGAAGGAATTCTCCAGCCTTTAAAATTTTATTTAACACTACAGAAAAAAAGGGCTTTAAAAATAAAACAATTATTAGAAATTTTCACTTTTTCTATAAAAATAAAGCAACCCATTTTCATAAACAGATACTTTGAAGGAATTTTTTCCCATAAATGTTTTTTGTATTTGTGAGAAGACTGAGCTTTTGTTTTTCAACACTAGGTTTTTCATAAATATAATAATCCTCATAATCCATCACCAAAATAAATAACATACTACAATAATATAAGCACTTTCCAAATCTTATCCACCTGTAGTGATCAATGCTTCTCATTGTAGATCATAATCATAGTTTCTGAAGTTATGACTTGAAAAGAAATATTTTAGAAAATAGGTAAATTGAAGTAGATGTTTGAATGTTTGTTTTTGATGTTTCTTTAACTACAACTAATTCTATAAAAACATTTGCAACTTGGAAGATAGTTTTATTTCTCGGATTTAATTAATACTTTAAGTAATTAAGAGAATCATAAAGTAATTACGCCCAAGTAGAGAAATGTTTACATAAGTTTGGCTAGGAGAATCTAAAAGGATATTGGAGGCAGTGATTAAACTAATTACAACCCTCTTGAAATCTATAAGATTTTATTTGTGACTTAATATGATTTTTTTTAAATTTTTCTACCTTATCCTATTTTATTGCAGGAATATGGGATTAAAAACTGTTGTTACTATAAAAAAAGGATTTCGTAAAAAAAAAATTTAATCAACATTAAATTTTTGAGCAAGGCTGTTCAGAGCAATCTTTCTATTATAAAAAATCAGCTTATTTTAAACACTTCCTCCATGGCAGAATTTACAAATAAATAACTAAGTGATTAACATTTACATGATTCCCTTTTAAAAAATTGAAAATATAAATAACAACACAGAAATGTATTACATGTTGAGGAAGATAATAGTTAATTCATATTTTACTATTTTTAAATTTTTTAGGCATAGATTTTGGTAAGATTTTTTAAAGTAAATAAATTAAGAGATAAAAAAAGAAATACAAAACTAATACTGCAAAATATATAAACCCAACTTATGTAGATAGATTTTTTATCACATATGAATGCAAATATTCAAGGCTAAACAAAACTGGAAACTCTTGTATTAAAGAAGTTCATTTGTCTATAGCATTGCAAATTTGTTTCAACCACCAACTGAAGTAACGCAATGTAAAAAATTTTTAACATAGTTATTAACATGAAAGAAATAATAAAAGATGACAAAATATGTAAATTTAATAATCAAACTCTTGTCAAAATACCTGCAAGCAATTGATTGATACCCCTTTAAGAGGAGGGATTGATCATGGATTCGGTCTAGGAATTCCTGACCAACCCCTTATAACATTCGATAGTCAACCAACTATCTGTAAATAAAATCCTTTTACATTAAAAAAAAGCCTTATTATGTCATTGAGATTTCTGCATCAAGAATTCCAGGAACTAGAAGAATATTACTTCAAGGCAGCTAATTGAAAAGTATAAACCATAAATATACTATTCATATAGAAAACAAAATAACCCATTTTACATTGATCTTTGGTGCCAATTTAATTGTGGAAATTTAGTTAAGTTAGAGACATTTTTAAATCCTAAAATAGGGGCTTGATTATCTTAAATATTTACAATTTTAATAATTTAAGAAAAAGGACGTTACTCTTAAAATATTATTTACAAAAAGGCAGAATTTTTTTAAATGACAGTTTAGAATATAAAAGCTTAAGATTTAAAAATATCCTACAACATTATGCAAATTTTCAGTTGAATCATTATCGAGCATGAATAATTAAGACTGTGTTGTGATGAAAGAATCTATGAGATTAATTTTCAGGATTTGACATTAACTGTGAAAAAAAAAATGATTCTAGGGATAAAATATAGCAAATGTTTTGCAGAACAATACATTCCAGAACTGATTACCTCACAAAATATACATAATATGCATAAATAATATTAGCAAGCCAACAGTGAATAATAAATAGAATTAACAATGAAGATACTCTGTAGTTACAGTTAATTTGTAGTTACAAATCAAATTAAATGTATCTTGCCTAATCAAAAGATTTGTCCCTTATCAAACACTAGTCTCAGAACTTGCAGCATTCAAGGGTTGTTCCCTAATCTTGATATTTAAATATACATGATAGGGTATTAAAAAATACTAACCTTATCAGTTCTTATCAGTTACTTGGAGTGAAAAGTTCAGGGACAAGATTTTTAAGTTGCTCAGGGTACTGGGGATAAGTAGACAGTACACTGGACCCTTGAGAGAGGTTCAGAAAGTCTAACACTATCAAAAAAAGGGTTCAATCAAGTCGGCTAAGAGTAAAGGTAAGTAAAGGGAACAGTGAAAGTTAAAGGGGAAACTGTTTCTCTCCATAATTAGGAGTTATTTTCCAGGAGATGAAAATGTACTAGCATTCTTTGTCTTGGTTCTTAAACAAAGACATTGGATTACATGGCTACATATGGTACACAAGAGATGTGCTTACTCAACGTCTGAAACAAGTTACAAGAGAAATGAGTTAAGCACTGTTAAGCTATAGGAAAAAATGTTCATTTTATTGATGAAAAAATCATATGATTAAGAGAGAGACTATCTAAAAGAAAGAACGTTACTTCAAGTAGCCAAAAGAATTTAAAGAGTAAATTATTTAAAGATTTAAAAACTATTTTGAGCATGCGATGATGGGGAGTCTGCTGGGCGGGTTCACAAAACTGCACTTTTGTGAATCTGATACATAAAGTGAACAAATCTACCAAGATAACAATAACAAGATAGTTGGAAAGCATTATACACTATAGATGAAACATAGCTCCTTTTCTCTCACCTAACAAAAATAAAAAGGTGAATACTTTCAAGAACAGCTTGAATGATGGAATCAGACTAATGAATTCTTAATCTTGAAAATAAATCAGCTGATCAACTTGACTGAGTAGACACAAAATTTTAATTCTCAGTAAAAAGAAATTGTTTTCATACATTCTCTTGGACCTTTTCAATGAATGATTAATAAAAAAAGACTGGTGAAGAAAGGCACAAAGCTGGACTTGACGAAACTCCCCTCCAGAATGGCGGGAGAAATGAATCTTTGCCACTCTCGGACCAGCTAACCTCAAATCTAGTAGAGTAGGAAAGAGATAGTAGCCTTATCTTTCCCATAGTAACAATTGTAAACAAAGTTACCAAACCTACCCAACAACTCTCAGAGTAACAGTTCTACAGTTTTGAATAGTAAAAATTCTATCAATTTTGTTGACCCTTAATACAATACTTCTCTGAGGGAGGTTGACTGGGCTAATATGGAGGAGGGGCCTTTTGAGGAACTTAAGACGAAAAGGAACAGATATGCTTGACCTAAAATTTCAAGCATTACTTATAACCCTATCAATAAAAAAGATTCCCTTCTTTCAGAACTACCCAACTCACAGAATAAAAATCCCTCCCACTGCCTACACTAATCATACTTCATCACAACTACTAAAAATCCATCCAATTTTTCTCTGTGATGCGAATGATTTTCATAGTGTCCGCCGAAATATCAAAAATTTAGTAAAATTTCCTTTTGAAATTGTAGTGTTATAAAAAATTAAAAATCAGCCCCAAAATTCAGATGATTTTCGCAAACTAACAAAATTCTATGACTCTGACCCGATAAAATATTTTGTATACTTTGTTTTGCCAGAAGATCGAACACTTTCTGTCGTTATTAGAGGAATTCCAGAAGGGATAACAAATGAGGAAGTAACAGAGGAACTGAAAATTCTTAACTAACCAGTTGTTAAGAGTAACCAGGCTATGGAATAAATTTAAAAGTACCTACACTTTAAGTGGTGTTGAATTTGAAAATTTGGTACGGGGAAGGAAATTTTTAATCTTACTCATATTTTTGAAGTGGCTGTCCGAATTGGATAGAAGATCACGATGCACTGTGCAGTGAGCCAAATTCCTTCACGTAGGTCATTTAAAGAAACACTCCCATCTTGACCAAAAAGTCCCAGATGTGCAGGTGATCACACACTCGATTCTTGCCCCAATAAAGATGCATGGAATTATGCTCCCTTCAACATGGAAGAATGCAGCCATTCTTTTGTTTGTCAAAGAAGGGAAGCAGAAGAAGAATACTGTGAGTTACCGCCCAATCAGCCTCCTGAACATGTCAAGCAAAACAGCTAGAAAAGAGTATTGAATGAAGACTACACATTCATCTGGAAGACAATAGCCATATTTTAACCCATCAATTTGGTTTCAGAACACATTGCTTAGCGACTATACAGGTTCAGAGCAGCAGATCAGATTGTAACTGGGTTTGAGGCCAAACAATATTCGAATGGAGCCTTCTTTGATGTTGAAGGGGCTTTTGATTCTGTTTCACATAAAGGCATCCTTTGTAAACTAAAGAAGACATCTCCACCTAAGGCCTTATTTAATATTACAAGCTCATTCCTCTAAAATCAGACATTCCAAGTCAGAGTCAATGGAAAACTTGGTCCAAAGATACCATTTCTTGCCGGAGTACCTCAAGGAGCAATCCTGAGCCCCTTATTATACATCCTTTATCCATCAACCACTTTATTCTGAACTATCAACATTTGCAGACAATCAGCTTCTCTACAAACATAAAAATGTGCTAGAAACAGTGAAGGAGCTCCAGCAAGCTACAGACGAATTATCAGGGTGGTTCAAGAAATGACGCCTTAAACTCAACCCTCTGAAAACAGAAGTAAATTTTCGGCCTTCGGCATTTCAACAATAAAATTATCTCTGAAATCCGAATTGATGAACTCTCAATTCCTTGGACACCTAAAGGCCAAGGGGTGCGGTATCTCGGAGTACACCTTGACAAGAGAATAACTTGGTAATTTCACATAATCACTAGACTTCAACAAGCCCAAACTCGACTAAAAATGTGTATTTACCATTTCATCTTCCGGGTTGGACCGATTCAAATTGTTCTTTTTTGCCGAGCTTTCGCACATCATGTGATGGCTTCTTCAGGGCTGAAAAGAGAATGAGAGTTGTAAAGAGAGATTTTTAAAAATCCAGATGGTATATATTCTCTCATTCTCTTTTCAGGGCTGAAGAAGCCATCACATGATGTGCGAAAGCTCGGCAAAAAAGAACAATTTGAATCGGTCCAACCCGGAAGATGAAATGGTAAATACATCTGACGACCGACGAAGCCTACGCGAACATCTAAAAATGTGTACCCACTTTTAAACTGATTCACTAAACTAAAACATGAATGCTTCACATTTATCTACAAATCACTTATACTCCAACTACTTATGCCTGTCCCATCTGGTACAGGACACATTAACAAAACAACAATTAACAAAATTCAAACCTTTCAAAAAAGAGAACTCCAAATGGTTGACAAGCCCTCTTGGTTCATTAGAAATCAACAGCTACACAGGGAACTAGGAATTGATCCATTTGGATTTCACATAGAAGAGTTAACTCACAGGCATCAGCAACAACGAATACTGCCTGGCTGCAGCTACCTACAACATCGGGGCTCTGGTCCAGCAGAGGCTGCGACCTCGCCTGTACCAAGACATTTTATTCTAGTGGGTTTTTTTTCCCTCCGGAAGGAATGAACCACACAGGATGATCAGATTGGACAAGGGAGCTAGAAAGATTTTATTTTTTTTGAGCATACTAAAATGTAGGAAAAGAATAATATGCATCTTGTCTGCCATTAATAAAAATTGGATCTAGTTTATGTTAATTTTTAGTTTGGAGCATAAGACTCACCTTTTACTCCCTTTCATATCTAATAATAAATAAAAATATTTTCTTCACAGAATGGTAGCCAGAACCTACTTTGAACAACACTTTCACTACAACTAAGTACTCCTAATCATCTAAAAATTACTATCACTTCTCAACCCATCCATTGTTCTCTCTTTCTATCAGATCCTATATTCAAAGACAATAATAAAAAAGAGGGCAGGCTATTAAATCTTATCTAGTGCATTTTTAGAATGCTTCTTTTCCATTCTCTCGATTTTTTTTTCTTATAAATTTCATAGTTTCCAAGTACAAAAAATTACTATGAACATCTACATAATTATTCGCATTAACAATACATTACACCTCACCATGACTAAGAAATTATTTTTCTTGAAAATATCTTCCCACTTCTAATAATATCTCCCTGGCGTTAATGACCAAAGGTTGACACGCCATTTAAAAAAACAAACAATAACTTTAACTCACCATCTCTCACATCAACTGTTTTCTCGCACAAATCAACTTACAAACCATATGTTTTACAATGAATGCAATTCGTGCCCGGAAAGCAGGAGATCCAGGTTCGAGTCCTGGCTGGGACTAATAGATTTTTTGTTCTATTCCCTCGCATTAATTGTTTAAAATTTACGTGGGATAATATACCACAACAAAATTAATATTTATAAAACACAATCTGTAATGTTTTACAAACACAATTCCCTGACTTTCACAGCTAACAATATTTCTTTTAACTTCATTACTCCTTAACACTTCATTTCATGACATAAAAAAAGAGAAATCCAAATATAAAGATAAACATTTTTTTTAAAACCTGAAATTTAAAATCACAGTTCAAGAACTAGACATTAAAAAATTAAAAAAAAAAACCATAAAAACCCAGAGGAGAATACATGTTACAGAAGCATTTATTCTTGACCTACTAGTCAGTATACCATTTTGAGTGCCCAATTTTCCTCCCTTTCAATAGTAATGGTTTTCAATTAGGACTGAGTATATCACTGGAGTACATCATTACACTGGACTGCCATGCCTGCCCTAATCCGTACCAACCTTAGCAATAAGTTTAACCCTGATTTAAAAGATCTTATTCCTATTTCCTTAAAATTTTGCATTTTACTAGAAAGAGGCACTGGATAGAATGATGTGCAGCTCTTATTTACCAACACAGCTAATTCATTCCCTACTGGAGTGACTAAAGCATTTCACTCTAATACAGCAAGGGACCCAAAAAAAAATACTCTTTAAAGGGGACATGACAACTACATTTTTTTCTTTTTCATTATAATGGATAATGGAAGTTTTCTGAAGACATCTTGTAACAACGGTCCTCCATAATAAAAATAGCTCTCCCAAATGATGTACTAGAATAGTATCGCTCTCTCACTCCCTACCTCCAAACAAAAAGAAGCTTGTTCAGAAAATACATAAGTAAAACAAAATATTACTTATGACATATATATCAAAACTGTTGGAGCTGAATTTAGAGAGTGGATTACTACCATAAAGTGCTCCAAGTAAGAAATTCTTTTGCTTGAAACCAAGCTTTATTGAACCAATAACACTGCACAACAAAAAAATATTTTTTGAATGTTTCCTACACTACTAATTTTGGGGTGATAAAAACGAAAATAACATTGAAAAATTTGTATTAGCTCTGGTTTTTGAGATATACAGCACTTAATCTTAAAGAGTAGTTATACTATACGTGAAAAGTGAAAGTACAAAAAACAATATTGTTATGTTTCTTTTAGAATATTTTAAGTACAAAATTGATTAAAAAAAACCTTATTCTTAGTGTTTTGACAAATAAAAGAGGTTTGTACCACCAAATTTCAATTAAGTCAATCCGATGTATTGTAAGATTGCTGTCGTTTAGCTTGTCTTTTATAAAACACTTCTGGAGCATCCTGTACTGAGCTGTCTGTACTGAGATATTTTCACATCATGTTTTAGAAGATTCCACTGTTGTAGTCTTGACCCTAACAGCTCAGCCTTTTCCTTAGACAAGCCAAGATCTCTTATAAGGTCACTCAACTCTGCTTGACTAATTCTGTGCGGATCACTAGACCTATCGCTTACATCAAAATCAGGGTCATAGGATGTAGAAGGATGGGTTGCTTCTTGTAAACAGACTTCATCACTTTCCTCTAAAATTTCATAGTTTTGGGGTGGAGAAGGGACTGGCAAATTGTCTGAGTGTGGTACAGGCCGAAGAGCAGATGGGAGATTAGGGTATTTCACCGTTCCTCTTTTCTTCATAGATAAACCTTGCTTAATGGGAGGAGTTAAGCAGAAATAACAGTCGTCTGTATGATTGGTAGGCTCACGCCAAACCATAGGTACTGCAAAAGCCATTGCCCGCTTGTTATTTTTCAGCCACTCTCGCAATAGGACGGAACAAGAATTACAACATATATGAGGAGCCCATGATTTATCTTGGTCCCCAACTTTTACACCAAAATAATGTTCATAGGCAGTCTTAATGATAGGTGACATTTTACGTTTCTGAGCCTTAAATGTTATTTCACCACATATATAGCAAAAGCTATCGACAGAATTCACACACTTTCGAGGCATTTCAGATCAGCACTTAAATTAATTTAAAAATCAACTTCACACGATAATTTCAATAGCAACCACGTGCGTACAATTGACAAACTCGCAAAGGTTATGTTTACTACTTATGAACAGCTGATGAGAGGGGTGTTATGTAAACAAACATGTGTACCAACTGTTGGTGATGAAATATTTCATTTGTTGAAAACTCAATATATATATAATAGAATGATACTATGTCTTGAAAACAAGAGCTAATATATAATTTTTATGGTCATTTTCGGTTTTTACACGTGGAAATACATTAAAATCAGCTAATTTCAACCCCGAAACAAAAACTTTGTTGTTCAGTGTAATTAGTTTATTAAATCACGGTAATGCCTATATGAATGCTATAGTACCCAATGCAACCTTAGATACTAACGTACACCTTGGGTGAAAAATTTTTAAGTAAAAGGTTAATGACCAAAGATGTCAATCACAAATTTCAAAACAACTGAGCACAAATGAGGGGCTGTCTGCTGATTAGTCATGATCAAAAGGGACAAGAATTGCCCTTAGAGTGTTAAGGACATTTCAGGTTTCATTATCTTGAAAGGTGGTAGAATTTTTATAGGTAGTAACTCATGAGTTTACCTAAGCAAACCATGAGGATAGTTTATTTCCTGGCCCAGCTCTAACCAATAAAGAATATAAACTATATAGAATATAGATGAACTAGAGTGGAATATTAGCTTCAGCTTGTCCAGCAATTGTTGATTATTGCAGCTTTGGCCACCAATTGTTGATGGAAAAAAATATTTAAAATTTAAAACTCCTAATAAATTTCTATCTAAAAAATTTGAAAGGATTATGTCTGATAATAAACATTACAAAATTAAAATATGGAATTTAGATTTAATAATGATTTAAAAGTTATTAAACTCAACCAAAGCAGAGAAGTTTAATAAAATTTTTTTAGAAATTTATCTTTGAATTGCAAGAAAATCATATTATTCATGCCTCGCTTCAATTAATTTTATTCTATACGTTAATCTAAAAATAATCTCAAATTATTAGCGCACAAATAAATTTTGCTCTACTTTATGGCCCCATCAAATTTCCACTATTTTCATTTCAAAATTGTACAGCATTCCAAATTCTCAAAAAAAGTAGTCCGCACATGCAAACACAAAAATATATCTGTAAAAAAAAAATTTCAGAAGTAACAAAATTAGTATATTAATTTTTTTCATAGTTATTACACAAATAATAAAGTATCAATGCTATGCCTATATCACTTTTAGTGTCCATTAAAATAATTTTAAATACTTTTTAATCTTAATCTAATGGTAATTAGAAATTAGAATAACGTCCTTTTTCGAACTATAAGATTCAATAAATTGGAATTAGATTCCTTTTAACTTAGTAAAACAGAACTTCCCCATTTGCCAAATTGACTCAAGTTTTACTGAATGGTGAAAGGGTTCTTATTCAATTTCAAAAGCTTGATTTTTTTATTTTTTTAGAATCACTCACCAGTTAGAAGTTTATAGTTGTCAGGTTACAAATTTTTCTTGAAATAAGTAATAATAAAAACTACAGTAATACTATAACATTCAGAGAATGCAAAAGCTTTCTGTTCAACCAAAATCAATCTATTTATCTGTTTTCATATTTTTAAATTTTAGTACCTTAAAAATTGAATCTCAACGATACTTAAAAGAGAAATTTTATTGAACTATAAGTTCATAATTTATCTAAACTATATAAGTTCTGTTGGTAAGTAACTTTGTGGGACTACCAATAGTCAATCTGATTAAGCCTCTAGTTAAAGAAATGATTGAATACAATTTTAAGAGAGTTTACCAATGAAATATTTTTAATTTTAAAAATTTATACTTGAGAGACAAAATAAAAATACTAAGCCTTGTTTGTAGAATTATTATTGTTAATTATTTTTTTAAATTTAAATTTCATACTTGGTTATTAGAACAATCAACTAAAAGATACACATTTATAATGTAAATTAAATATATTTTTTCTTATGTCACTCAGTAAGTTTTAAGTTTTTGTGTGAAGACAAGGACATTCTAAAAGGAAGATCAAATTTTAATGAAAGCAAAGATGTAATAAACATTATTATTGGTAGACTATTTTCCCTGTATAATTAATTCCTAGTTTTTTAGAAGAGTAAGATGAATATTATTAGTAAATCATTAGCAACAAATAAATAGTATTCTTTTGGAAGCATCAATGTTTCAATTACACTCTCAATGATAAATTATAGCCTAATAATCATAAATATTATACCAATTTGATATAAAAAAAATTACATACTAGACTAGCCGAATCGATATTGAAGCAGTCTAAAGGATATTCAAAACCTCTTTTTTTTATTTTATTTATTTCTATGGCTAATTTGTAATGTTAATGAAATGAAACTCAGGCTTCAAAGGAACTATAAGCTATTAAAATGTTCTAATAAAAAGAAATAAATTATTAAGTTTTTTAAATCATGGAAATCATAGAAGAATATTGGAAATAATGTAATAATTACCGTTTACAGAAGTCAGTATGAACAATAAAAGCCTCGGGAGGCCGATACGGATGTGAAAAATCACCAGAAAATGACTGATGGTGTAACCACATCTTTTCGTGGTGTCCTCATATTTCATTGAGCAGACTATTTCATATAGGTCTTCGTTCAATCAGGAACAAATTAACAACAGAACTAGAACGTCAGAAAGTCTTCCATCCACGAACCAAGCTTAGCAAAGCTAAGTTACCACCAGGTAAATGTCTCATAAGATATTATTCCACTTTTTTAGTAGTGTGGGATTAAACACTTTATGTTATTTAAACAAATGATAATTCTCATTATATAATAGTTTTGAAAAATATTTTGAACTTATGATCTCCAATAATATGAATCATAAGATAAGAAGTGAATATATACTGGTTCCTAAGTCTGAAACAAGTTAAAGAGGAAAACAAAAATAATAAGATGTGGTTAAAAGTAGATTCAAAAAGTTGTTTTTTATCCTTGAGCTTAATTTTTTTTTTTTTTTTTTTTTTGACAAATAAAGAATCAGATTCTTGAACTTTATTTACCCAAGGCTAAAATTATTGTTCTTCTTCTCTATTATTTGAATTGGTGATGGCAAAAGACTGTCTTCGTATATTAAACCTTTATGCCTTGGTTAGTTGTGATTTTATTGTCATAGCAAGCCAGAAAATAACACAAAAATATAATCCCATGAAAATATAAATGAAAAAATAATTACGGTGGAAAGTTCCTAATTAGCTAATGAAGCACAGCAATAATTAATTGTCATACATTTCCCAGATGAATACTCCTGTTGACTAAATGATTATCAGGGCAAAAATATATGTAAGAGGATTTCTTCCTAGAATTTTGATGACTTTCTCTTCCATATTTAAATACTGACTCTAAATATTTAATACAAATTAATTTTTTTTAAACAAACAAGAAAAAATGCAGAATCTCAATAGCTAATAATGGTGAATGAAACAATGGCACATAAGTCAGTATTACATTCTTACTAAACAATGAATCGAAAATAAAAATGCACACTTGTGAAAATTATGTATGTGAGTGTGTGTGAATCGAGAGATAATAGCTTCCCCAGAGTCATGGATATTTAGAATAGGTTTGCAACCTTCAGAAGTAACAAAATTAGTATATTAATTTTTTTCATAGTTATTACACAAATAATAAAGTATCAATGCTATGCCTATATCACTTTTAGTGTCCATTAAAATAATTTTAAATACTTTTTAATCTTAATCTAATGGTAATTAGAAATTAGAATAACGTCCTTTTTCGAACTATAAGATTCAATAAATTGGAATTAGATTCCTTTTAACTTAGTAAAACAGAACTTCCCCATTTGCCAAATTGACTCAAGTTTTACTGAATGGTGAAAGGGTTCTTATTCAATTTCAAAAGCTTGATTTTTTTATTTTTTTAGAATCACTCACCAGTTAGAAGTTTATAGTTGTCAGGTTACAAATTTTTCTTGAAATAAGTAATAATAAAAACTACAGTAATACTATAACATTCAGAGAATGCAAAAGCTTTCTGTTCAACCAAAATCAATCTATTTATCTGTTTTCATATTTTTAAATTTTAGTACCTTAAAAATTGAATCTCAACGATACTTAAAAGAGAAATTTTATTGAACTATAAGTTCATAATTTATCTAAACTATATAAGTTCTGTTGGTAAGTAACTTTGTGGGACTACCAATAGTCAATCTGATTAAGCCTCTAGTTAAAGAAATGATTGAATACAATTTTAAGAGAGTTTACCAATGAAATATTTTTAATTTTAAAAATTTATACTTGAGAGACAAAATAAAAATACTAAGCCTTGTTTGTAGAATTATTATTGTTAATTATTTTTTTAAATTTAAATTTCATACTTGGTTATTAGAACAATCAACTAAAAGATACACATTTATAATGTAAATTAAATATATTTTTTCTTATGTCACTCAGTAAGTTTTAAGTTTTTGTGTGAAGACAAGGACATTCTAAAAGGAAGATCAAATTTTAATGAAAGCAAAGATGTAATAAACATTATTATTGGTAGACTATTTTCCCTGTATAATTAATTCCTAGTTTTTTAGAAGAGTAAGATGAATATTATTAGTAAATCATTAGCAACAAATAAATAGTATTCTTTTGGAAGCATCAATGTTTCAATTACACTCTCAATGATAAATTATAGCCTAATAATCATAAATATTATACCAATTTGATATAAAAAAAATTACATACTAGACTAGCCGAATCGATATTGAAGCAGTCTAAAGGATATTCAAAACCTCTTTTTTTTATTTTATTTATTTCTATGGCTAATTTGTAATGTTAATGAAATGAAACTCAGGCTTCAAAGGAACTATAAGCTATTAAAATGTTCTAATAAAAAGAAATAAATTATTAAGTTTTTTAAATCATGGAAATCATAGAAGAATATTGGAAATAATGTAATAATTACCGTTTACAGAAGTCAGTATGAACAATAAAAGCCTCGGGAGGCCGATACGGATGTGAAAAATCACCAGAAAATGACTGATGGTGTAACCACATCTTTTCGTGGTGTCCTCATATTTCATTGAGCAGACTATTTCATATAGGTCTTCGTTCAATCAGGAACAAATTAACAACAGAACTAGAACGTCAGAAAGTCTTCCATCCACGAACCAAGCTTAGCAAAGCTAAGTTACCACCAGGTAAATGTCTCATAAGATATTATTCCACTTTTTTAGTAGTGTGGGATTAAACACTTTATGTTATTTAAACAAATGATAATTCTCATTATATAATAGTTTTGAAAAATATTTTGAACTTATGATCTCCAATAATATGAATCATAAGATAAGAAGTGAATATATACTGGTTCCTAAGTCTGAAACAAGTTAAAGAGGAAAACAAAAATAATAAGATGTGGTTAAAAGTAGATTCAAAAAGTTGTTTTTTATCCTTGAGCTTAATTTTTTTTTTTTTTTTTTTTTGACAAATAAAGAATCAGATTCTTGAACTTTATTTACCCAAGGCTAAAATTATTGTTCTTCTTCTCTATTATTTGAATTGGTGATGGCAAAAGACTGTCTTCGTATATTAAACCTTTATGCCTTGGTTAGTTGTGATTTTATTGTCATAGCAAGCCAGAAAATAACACAAAAATATAATCCCATGAAAATATAAATGAAAAAATAATTACGGTGGAAAGTTCCTAATTAGCTAATGAAGCACAGCAATAATTAATTGTCATACATTTCCCAGATGAATACTCCTGTTGACTAAATGATTATCAGGGCAAAAATATATGTAAGAGGATTTCTTCCTAGAATTTTGATGACTTTCTCTTCCATATTTAAATACTGACTCTAAATATTTAATACAAATTAATTTTTTTTAAACAAACAAGAAAAAATGCAGAATCTCAATAGCTAATAATGGTGAATGAAACAATGGCACATAAGTCAGTATTACATTCTTACTAAACAATGAATCGAAAATAAAAATGCACACTTGTGAAAATTATGTATGTGAGTGTGTGTGAATCGAGAGATAATAGCTTCCCCAGAGTCATGGATATTTAGAATAGGTTTGCAACCTGTATATTCCCCCTCCTTCAATGAGCATAAATGATTAAAAGGGAAGTAATAAAAATCAAATAAATAAATCTCTATTTCTAATAAATTTATTTTTCTGAAATAAATATTATAATTTTATGGATTATTTATTTGTATATAAATTATAGTGTACTGAATTCCTATGGTATAAAATAAAACTGGTAAAATTAACAGCAAGTACACATTTATGTATGAGGTAAGGACTCTACTGTTTTGATTTTTCTAATAATTAAGATAACTATTTAGTAACTCTATTGCCTTATTGTTACACTATAATAAAAATTAAGTTATCTAGTGAAATTAAAATTTAATATTCAAATTGATGATTTTAGGTAAACCATAATTCCAAAAGGTTTGAATTTATAATTAAGAAAATTTTTGTTGTTTTGTGGTCAATTCCACAACAAGGAAATTTAAATTTAGTCTGCTTGAACATTTTCATAATTTTAATGAAACAATTATTACCAGATTTATTAAAATGGTATATTTTTATGAAAATTCATCAATATTATATAGTTAGTAAAGGAATATGTGGGATCAACATGCTACATCTTAACGTGGCTTCCACCTCATTATACTATATCTAAAAATATTATTTGTTTCCTAGAACTAAGAATGTTAATAAGAAAAAACCCATTTATATCAGGCACATCAATAAATGGTACTGTGTTCCAATTAAAAACTTAACAACTTTACATAACTTAACAAGTAACCGAGTGCGAAAGCAGCCATTGCAGAGAGAGGACGTTTATTGTTAGCTCTCTGCAAATGTTTCTCTTGAAGTGATTTTTAGTGCTTTCCTTGTCATTAAACTGGTCACGGTTGAAGATGTAGCGAGCCTGAAGACTGTGAAGTTTCGAGGGATTTTGCCGAGGAACAGAACTGTACAAAGTGAGTGAAATACTCAATTTTATTCTTTAATAGTGAGGAGAGGCCAAACGTGCTCGGGCAGGCCCGCTCCCCTCCACCTCCAGTCCGGTAGCAGCTCAGGCTACCCGGCTTATCGTTAACAAAAGGAGGATTAGATAGCTCCACTCGGCCCCCAGCTCAGAGATAAGGAACAGTAAATATTTATATTTACTGTTTCCTCAATATTTTGATTTAACGTTTACCATATGAGAGACGCTTTTCACCATAAAGTATTAGCGATGAAAGGAAAGCGCCCTCATTCAGCGGGAGGCTCACAAATGTCGCCCCACAAAACAAGCCCAAACACGAGAACAAAAAGAATAGAGTCACGAAGTCATCTTCAGCCATTAACATGAGTGAAAATGCCAATGAAAATAGCCAACCCTCTACCATGAATAGACCTCCCTCACCACCAACAGTCTCACCCTCAGAAATCGCCCAGAATACAACACAACACACAGAAACATCGCCATTTTTTACTGCGAACCCATTTAACATTCTCTCTAATGAAGATAACATGCGAGACATCAGAACCCCACAGCGATTTTGTGAAAAACATAGCGAACTTCGGCCTGATATGTAGACACAGTTGAATGAGAAAGTAGGCCGAGGGAAAAACACATGTATCAGTCGAAAGACAGATACAAAAATAAACCCAAACTCATCAGATACGTATAGAGAGATAGTACGCCATCTGAAATCAGTAAGCGCCCAGTTCCATACTTACCACTTACAGAAAGAACGGACTTTACGAGTAATCATTAGAAATCTCCACCACACAACACCGATCGAATACATAAAGGAAGAACTAACTGACTTAGGGTTTGTAGTAAAAAATATTCTCAATGTATTAGGCCTTGGAAGAGGAATTGACAAGGTACCACTACTACTCTTTTTTGTAGATGTAAAAAAAAACGCCCAACGTACAAGACATATACACAATTCTGGCACTATGCCACACAAAAATAAGGGTTGAAAAGCCCTATGTAAAAAGGGAAGTAATTTGGGCATATTAAGTTTAGCTGTAACTACAACCCTCGGTGCGTAAAATGTGGTGGCACACACCACAGTACTGTCTGCCAAAAGAGGAGGGAGGAACCAGCAACCTGTGCCCTCAGCGGAAAAGGGCATACTGCTAGCTACCGGGGTTGTGATACATACAAGAAGCAGAGGGTAATGAACCCTCAGGTGCCAACACAACAACCTCCAACCAGGAACCCACGCCCCACTTCAAGGACCATCCAGTCTGGAATCTCCTACAGAGCCGCACTAAATGGAAAGGGAGCGACTCCACAATCGACCAACCAGGAGCCACAACCCAGGCTGAGATTGTTGTCACGGGGCAGACACCAACCTCAGATTCAACAGCCACAGGCGGACCAACCCAGACAAGAGGCGCCTCTTCTTCAACGACAGCCACCCAGGAGGGAGCACCCTGCCATTTCCCATATTCCTCCATCACCAGCTTCCTTTGATCTCCAAGCCATGCTCCATTCCTTCTTCTCCGATTTCCGCGCCCTCCTTACCCCTCTTATAACCTTACTGACAACAGTACTAGATAAACTGACTTCCTCATCTATCTTAAAATGAGTCCTTCCAATCCTAAATCCTTCTTCGTCCTCCTTTGGAATGCTAATGGCATCCAAACACACACAAACAAACTCAAACTGACACTAGAAGATAACGGTATATATGTACTATTAGTTACCGAAACAAGGCTAACTAAAAATAAAAAACTCTACATACCAGCTACACAACTTACCGAACTGATCACCCAGACGGACGAGCTCATGGTGAAACTGCGCTCCTCATTCGCACTTTCCATACTCATCATTTGATACCTTCCACTCCTACAAACTACCTCCAATCCACTTCAGTGTCTATCCATACTACCACTTCTCCAATTACCCTTTCCGCAGTGTATTGCCCACCTAACAAACCTATCACCTCAAGCCAATTCCAAGAGCACTTTAAATCCTTAGGTCCCCGTTTCCTCTCTGGCAGAGACTATAATGCGAAACACCTTCAGTGGGGCACGAGAGCGACCAACATCCGAGGCCGTGCTCTGTATAATGTAATTTCCTCTCACAATATCTCTACTTTATGTCCCTCCTCCTCTACCTACTGGCCCACTGATACTAACCGTCTTCCTGATATCCTGGATTTTTTCATTTGTAAAAATCTTATTCCTTTTCACCACTCCTTAACATAGTTAAATGATCTTTCCTCTGACCATAGCCCTGTCCTCCTGACACTGTCACTCACACCCATCCCTAGACAATTGCCAACATCACTAATAAATGGTCCCATTGACTGGCCATTTTTCAGAACTCTATTTGAAGAGTCGCTTGACCTCAGAGTCTCCTTGAAAACTCCTGAAGAGCTGGATGATGGTGTCCAGTTCTTTACTGTCACGATCCAGCAGTGTCTCTGGGAGGCAAACTCAAAATCTGACTGCACCCAGTCAACTACATATTCACCAGAGCCCCTCCCTGATTCAATTAAAAACCTTATACTGCCAAAGTGTAAAGCTCGAGCCGTTTCACAGGTTCAGGCATCCCTCAGACCGTAGGAAGTTCAACCAGCTATCCCGTCTCTTAAAACCAAAACTAGGTGATTTACGAAATAAGGCATTTAATGTCTACCTGTCAAGCCTCTCAGCAGCAGAAAAATCCCTCTGGACTGCAACTCGCAGAATTCTGAAACACCATGAACCTTCCACCCTTGCGTCAAGAAGATGGCTCCTGGGCCTCTTCCGACAAAGACAAGGCCCAAATGTTTGCTCGGCATCTAAGACAAACATTTACTCCTCATCCAGATCCTAACAGTTTGTCCAATAATGCAGAGGTTGAGGATTCACTGGACACACCATTACCAATGTCCTTGCCGATTAGGGCAGTAACACCATCTGAGGTCAAGTATATTATTAACCATCTGCCTAAACGCAAAGCACCCGGCTATGATTTAATCACCGGATTAATACTTAGAAACCTACCCCAAAAAGCAATCATTTTCCTGACATACCTCTATAATAGTGTCCTTCGAACCACACACTTTCCACTTCTCTGG
>KZ807176.1:97512-109592 GCA_000696205.2 Oncopeltus fasciatus | reverse complement strand
AATGTTCACGTAGGCTTCGTCGGTCGTCAGAAATATTTACCATTTCATCTTCCGGGTTGGACCGAGTCAAATTGTTCTTTTTTGCCGAGCTTTCGCACATCATGTGATGGCTTCTTCAGGGCTGAAAAGAGAATAATATTTTTTTTTCTACACCAAGAATGGCAGTATTCCTTATAATATATATTTGGAAATATATTTATAATGAATTACATGATTTCGTAAAAAGTGTTGTCCTAATTAATAACTTTCTTTTCAAAACCTCCTTTATTTCAAACAAAATAAATACAATTTCTGCTAAAAAAGTATGTTTTTTATATATCCTATTCTACTTTTCTTCTCGTTCACAAAAATATGTGAGGAAAATCAAAAAGAATAAGGAATATGAGCCAAGAAAAGCCTTTACGTCGTGTATGGAGATTCGAGTCGGCCATAGCTATATTTTATGTATTACCTTGCGACCCTTTTGAAGGTTTGTATTCGCCTTCTTCCCCTTGTTCACCCTTCAAACTGCTGAAATTTACCACCTTCCATAAAACCTTGATGCCATTTCTTATGCCCCTTTTCGCCATTCTCTTCTTCACTTTCACACAGTGCATTATTTCCTCAGAGAGGAATGATTTCTAAATGTCATAATAGCAGCATTCAAAACAGTCTAGAGCCAGCCTTATAAATCCTACGTTTTACCCTCACTATATTCCACTGTTTACTGTGTCAATTTGGCAATTTAATCTTGTCTAGTGCCAGGCAGATGTCGGATTCTACTAAAGAGCAAACAATGGGTATATGGTAAAAAGACGTTTAAATCTTTTTTAATTTTATAAAATGTAAAAAAAAAAGTTTATGTAAGAATAATGTCCCTAAGCTAGTTTTGCTGAGAGAAGATCAGAAAGTTATAAGAATAAATTCATAGATTTTCGAATATCCGTAGTGGTATTGTTAAAAATGCAAAATGGTAGGGATTAAGACGTGAAATCTAATTTGTTTTAAATTCTTCAAAACAAAATAAAAGAATGTTTCTGTACTTATAAATTATATATATATATATATATATATATATTATACGAATTATTGTATCCATGTTCACTATTTCAAACTATAAGAAGAGTTAATTAATCCCTGGAATCGGTTTAGAGGGAGATAATGTAATTTTGGGAAGACCAAATTTCAAAATCGTTAATATCTAGGTTAGTGTTAGTGATGCAAAGAAATTATTTAACAATACCTATATTTATAACTAAATGGTTTTCAAATGAAGAGTTTTTGTGACCTTAGGTATTATTATTAGATGTTTTTTTTGTTGGGGTTCAGTCAAGGTAGATCCAAAAAAATACCAATTTTTAAAAAAGTATATATATTTTTTTTTTTTTTAGGTTTTCCTTATTTTATCATATTTACTTTCTTTTGTCTATTATTGTTATTCACTTTGGTATATTTTTACATATGAAGCAAGAGTTTCCTTTATTCAGTCACTGTACTCTGTGTAGTCTGTTTTATTGATTAATATCAGTATATATATGCTATGTACGTAATATGACTAACTGTCACTGGGCAAATTGCCTGTTGGTGAGCTCTATCTATAAATAAACTAGCGGACCCAGCAAACTTCGTTTTGCCAAAAAAAATTTTTTTTTTAGGGCGTTGCTAAAACATTAGTGTTGTATTATCACACGATTTAAATAGAACTTTTAACAAAATTCACGGCCTTCTAATAAAAATTCATGGAATACCTATAATAAAGTTTTTTCACATAATAATTTACATATGGTGTAGATATGGGCTCAATAAAAAAAGAAACATATGCATTTAAGGCAAATTGGAAATTATATTTATTTATTACTTCATCTTAAGGCCAGGGGATAGACAAAGTTTCTTGTTTTTTTATTTGGTGTAAAAATGTACAAATTTTTTGGCATGCCAAATTGGGAGCAAGCCACATACAACTGGCCGTGTGAAAAACATGAATTTTCCAAAATTAAGCCAGCAATAGTCAGTGATTGGCCTTGTGCTTTGTTGATGGTAATAGCAAAGGCAAGAAGCAAAGGGAATTGGAGCCGCTTGAATTGGAATGGTAAATCGCTAGAAATCATTGGAATTCGAGGAATAATTTGAATCTGCCACCAATGATTGCTGCCTCGATTAAATTTGGTGAACAGTTTTTGATAATCAACCTGGTTCCGTTGCATAACTTTGGTGCGTTGCGAATAATAATTACCGGTGGTCCAACCTTTAATGTTAATACATGCGGTGGCATTCTGGATGGTTCCAATGAATTCAAAAATTCTTTCCTGAAGACGTTATTCGCATTCCTCAGCTTATTCAGCGGCTCTTCATTCCCTCTGCTTTCCTGTTGCGGTGGTTTTTTTAGCAATGGCTGTTTTTTTTTGTTTTTTTTGTGGAATTTTAGTAAAATGTAATCATGCAAAAGGAACAATGATGTTATTGGTTAAGTCAAACATGTTTATTAAGGGTTATCCCTATTTAAGCTTATTTACTGATCCAATCATAGAGATGATCAGGAACAGTAAAGAAAGTGATTATTGACATCAACCATCACTAATCACACTCCAACAGATGTGTTTTGTTTTTTACTTTTGTAAAATTTTATTGGTTGTTGGAACCACAGTAATCATATTACCTGTTTAATGAATTGGCATTAAAAACAATTTATCAACTTATTTTATTATTGCAAATAGCAAAACACTTGTTATTTACTAAATTGATTTCACTTATAGGTTTTTAACTTATGAACGCAAAACAATTTAAATGCAGTCAGTGAGCAATCGAAAACAAAGTTTGTTTGAATGTACTGTTATTTTTTATCAGCGTTTGAAAAAACTCAAAAGTGTGCACAAAATGTTTGATAACAAATTTTGTTTGATTGTACTGTTATTTTTTATCAGCGTTTGAAAAAAATTCAAAAATGTGCACAAAATGTATGCTTTCGATACAACTCACATGTGTTTTCGATTGATACTACCACCATTGACGCAGGGAGATAAGACGTATACTTTGCTCATTTATTCTTCTCTCTACTCAACTATTAGTGCCGCTCGTTTGTGTGTAAACACAAAAAAATCTCGTTTTAAAAAACATGACTGTGGACGGCAACAAAGTCTAGTCCATCAAGGATGGAACAGTCGACGTCCAAGGATAAAAAACAAGATCACCATCCCGTTTTTCTAATCTGGTCAAAACTATTTAAGCGAATTCATCTTGGACCCCCATGACTAAGAGTAATAATAAAGACTTTATTGGTTATGTCCGTCCTGATGTCGACACATGACGGCTTTAAAAATAAAATAAAATAAATTAGAAAAAGCAAAAAACTAGTATACGTCATTGGTGGTACAATATGAAAATTTGATTTTGCCACGCCCCTCCGCCCGCAGACTGAAAATCAAAACTCAGACTTCACAGTGTCACCCATCTGAATATTCTGAGGATTCCCTGAAAATTTCATCAAAATCGGCCAGCCGTTTTAAAGTCCATACGTTATATACATACACACATCCTATTTTATATCTATATGTAAATTAAATAAAAATTATTTTAATTTAATTCCCATTAATCATTCAAACTGACTAGTCGAAAATGATTTTGATGTAAACTCATAGTAGGTCAATTTTGTTTCATAGTATAAACTCAATTTAAAAACTAAGCTGCTCAAAAAATAAGCTCTGTCTTTAGAAAAGATGCTCTCTCTGAGGGGAAGGCACAATTTTGTTTTGCCAAATTTCGTATAGGAGACGTGACACTTGAAAATTATACTCACTCGGGAAGGCCAAAGGTAGTTGATTTAGAAGTTTGAAGAAAAATTTAGTTGGATCCTTACCAAAGTTGTTCAGACGTAAATTACAACATAATGGAGTTTTTTTTTTACCTTAGGTATTATTATTAGATGTTTTTTTTGTTGGGGTTCAGTCAAGGTAGATCCAAAAAAATACCAATTTTTAAAAAAGTATATATATTTTTTTTTAAATAATCTGCCAATGCTTTGGCTTAATTGAGCAACACCAACCTATCATGAAGAACGAGAGAGACATCCTTTCCCCAAGTTCCCATTTTCATGACTAAGTGGAAAAAATATTTTTTGAGGACACCATGGGTGGAGGAAGGGTGGCCGACACAACCAATATGACATAAAAAACTCCTTCGACCTAAAAAAAAACCAGCTTAAATCTTTACTTATCCCTAAAGGATACATTCTATGCTCCTTAGACGCCTAATCTCTCTTCACTAATATACCTATAGATAAAGCCCTTCAAATTATTGATAAACATTGGAATACAATCCAAGACCATACTACACTATCCCGGTCTACATATCTTGAGTCCCTTTCCCTTTGTTGTACGTCCGGCTATCTACTGTACCAAGTTAATTACTACAACCAGATTAACGGTCTGGCTACGGGAAATAACCTTGCTCCCGACATTTCAAACATCACAGTTAATGACCTCCTAGACTCTATCCTTCCAAACTTTCACAACATTTTCTTCCTTAAAAAATATGTTGACCTCCTCTTCCTCATTCTCAATGGACTATCAACTCCTCTTCCTCGACACCCTTATCAACCGTAACACCAATGGCTCTATCCCCAATGAGACACCCAATGACACACTCATCATCAAAAAATAAATGTGGCCAAAAACCTTATCTACACATCACTCACGCTCTCTGACAAGGTATTCCATAGCAATAAATTTATAACTGACATCCTCCTCTCCAATGGTTTTTTTCCTACTCACATAATTAAAAAACTGGTGAAAGAATTCTTTATTTCCACTTCTGCAACTATGCCCCTCCCCCAAAATAATGACCTAATTTTGCGTTCTCTTCTATATATTTCAAAACTTTCTGAAAATATTAAGAAATCTCTCAGAAAAACTTTCCCTAACCTTAAGCTCGCTTTATCCCCTAACAAAAAACTAAAATCCATTTACACCATCCTTAAAGACCCCATCCCCCTTCCAAACAAAACCAATGTTGTTTACAAAATTCCTTGTTCCACTCCTAATTGCCTTGGTTCTTACATTGGACAAACTAAAAACCCTATTTCCCGTAGAATTAATAATCATTAAAATGACATTAACAAAGAAAAATAATAAAAACTGCCCTCACTAAACATGTTTTTCATGAAAAACACACATTTGACTTCGAGAACATAAACATTCTTCCCACTGAACCCCATGAACACAAACGCCTTTTATCTGAAACTGTTCACATTAACTTACAACACAATCCAGTTAACAACAGAACGGATATAGAACAAATTTTTTCAACTTAGTCAAACATTTTCAACATCCTTAAAAATCATTAGCCCTCCTTTAAAATAAACCTGTCAAACATTTTTCCCAGTTCCAAAAGTTACCCTTCCTTTTTTCCTTTATCCTTCTCAAAAAATATTTTTTCAACTTAGTCATGAAAATGGGAACTTAGGGACAGGAAGTCTCTCTCGTTTTCATGTAGGTAGGAGTTGGTCAATTAATGTTTCAATTTTTTTAATAGTTTTTTTTTTTAAATAGTTAGTTTTCTGCATGTTGAATTCTCTTACATAGCTTACTTTACTCATACTTTTGATATCATATTACATTATGGCAATTCTATATTATAATATTGTAAATTATTATTGAATTCTCATGACATTGCATTTCAACAGCCCTGAAGATTGCTTACAATGTAAGCCGAAACGTCTGCAGATAATTTAAAAAAAAAATACACTTTTTTAAAATTGGTATTTTTTTGGATATACCTTGACCTAATCTCAACAAAAAAAAAACATCTAATAATTACAACATAATTTCTTCAACCACTGCCTGGAATTATTTCCATCAATTGGGAAAAGTGAAAACAAGATAAATGAATATTTAATTTGGTTTTGGGATAAAATACCACAACCAAATTAAATCTTTCTCGTGGGTTAGGCTCTTGCTAGTGTACAGGGAATTGAATGAGACAACTAACGCGTCCTGGTAGCATAACTGGCAAGTGCACCGGCCCGGATTGCAGGAGATCCAGGTTCGATTCCTGGCTGGGACAGATAGATTTTTTTATTCTATTCCCTCTCATTAATTGTTTACAAGATAAATGAGTTCCTCAGAAACTCAAGAAGCCAATAAGGTAAACTGCTTAACAACTCCATCTTCTTTTACTTCCAACTTAAAATTCGAACCCTTTTTATACAGGATCATCACATTTTTTGGAAAATTGGTTTTGTAGAATGATTTTATCAGTGGCTGTTGGCTTGAGGAACCAATAAATTTCCAATGCCTGAACTCGATCCAAAGATTTACTAATAATTTTCTGGACAGCCAAGGGTGTAGTGCATTTCAAGATTCTGAATTAAAGTCAAACTATTTCTGCAGAAGTATATTCCATAATAATGGACCATTGCCACTGGAATCTAGAGCTTTCTGATCCAGGCTTAATTAATAGAAATGGGAATATACTTCTTCAGGACAAGGCACAGTTACACACTACCAACTTGACAAGGGACAAATCAGCTGAAGTTACACACTACCAAATTGATAAGGGACAAACCAACAGAGAAATTTAGCCACATCCACCCTATTCCCTGAACTTTCACCTGAGGATTACCATCAGTTTAAATCTCTGAGCAACTATCTCAGATAGAAATGTTTAAACATTCGAGACAGGCATTGTACCACATTGAATGTTTTTTTGTTAGTAAGGAATTTTTCTTAAAGAGGGAATTTGAGATAATATTGGGAGAAGGTAATTGATTCTAATGAAGAATATTTTGAAGAATAAATGTATTTATTAGTTATTATTTGATTTCTTAATTGTTATTTGAATGACAGGACTTTTTGAATGGCCTGGTAGAATAGTGTGCAGAAGCGTCATCCATGGCAAGAACAAGGAAGCTCAGAATTCAATGTAAGTAACACTTTTCAAGGAAAAATTCAGTATTTTTCAAGCACACACACACGCACACGCACACACACACATATTTAACCTTATTTTACTCTAGCTTGATATAACTTCATACACATGAGTACGGGGTGTGGCTATTAAATAATGAGACTGATGCTGCTACAGAAGAACTACACATGCTCCAATTTCCAACTACAGACAGCTGTACAGCGTAAAGCCTTCGATTGAAGTGCCTCCTTGTTAGTCTAGAAATCAGTCTGGCCGTAATCATTGTTTATATAAGAGGTGTTCGTTTCATTTTGCCGAATACATGATAAATGTAAAAATTAGAGCAACAAATTGTCGTGAAATTTCACATGAAATTAGATAAAACCCCTACTGAAACTTACATTTATTAAAAGAAGTTTATGGCGAATGTTTATCACATGAGCAAGTTTTTGAATGGTTCAAGTATTTCCAAGATGGCCGAGAAGACATTGGAGATGATGAACGCCAGGGTCACCCTTCCACGTCCAAAACAGATAAAAATGAAAACTATAAATCAACATTACTACGGTGAGGTGCTTGCTCAATTCTGTGAAAGAGTAAGGAAAAAACAACCAGAATTGTGGAAGAACAAGTCGGGTTCTCATCACAATGCATTGTCTTTCAAGAAGTTTCTAGCCAAGTACATCTTGTAGTAGTATACAACACTGACCTGGCACCATGGGACTTCTATATGTTCCCCAAAGTCAAATTTGCATTAAAAGGAACAAGGGCACAGGCCCAGATAGCAGGAGATAGGACAGATAGATTTTTTTATTCTATTCCCTCCCATTAATTGTTTAAAAGGAACAAGATTTAAGTACGTTGAAGCTGTGGAAGAAAATGCAGCACACATCTTACAGGAGCTTATAGAACAATTCTTCAAGCACTGCTTCGAACAATGGAAAATTTGCATGGAGCTCTATAAGGATAGAGGGGGGTGTATATTGAAGGTGATAAAAACTAAATATGTATAAATTTAAAATCAAATATTTTACAGCAATAGTCTCGTTATTTAATAGCCACACCTCGAATATGAGGTAATTAACAAATAGAAAAACAAATAAATCTTAACAACATATCATATATAAAATTTATTAATATATGTCTTTTAATCCTATTTTAATTAAATTTATTTATTTAATTTATGAAAACAAAGTTAAAAAGTCATAAAATATTTGAGGGAAGACAAAAGTAATAGTTACTGTTTCCATATTTATAAGTTTTGATACATTTTTTTTTTAATGACAGATTTTTTTTAAAATAAAAACAAAATGGCTCTTTCAACTTTAAAAATATATCCTACTTGGCATAGTTTTATTACATCATCAACAAAGTTCTAGATCTTGATTCTACTTATATGTATAATACCTACTTAATCTATAATTTTCCTTTAAATAAATGAAATATAAAAATTTCATTTCAAAACTGAACCACAATTACTGAAGCCGATTTTAAGAGAAGTAATTCCAAGGAATATCGATTGTATATAAACACAATACCTTTAAAATGTCCAATAAGAAATCAATATATAAAAATATATGTGTGTTTGAATAAACAGATATACAGATATATATCTGTTTATACAAAACATGTATATTTGTCAAATGTAAACATTAGACCAGAAATTTTAACTAACATTTCTCATACATCACAAGCAATATTCATAAAAATTATTTCAAAATTTTATAAACAATCTAAAATTTATTGGTTAGATTTACTAACATAAAGAAGTAGTTATTTAATGATATAACTTAATCATCTTGCAATCCCACAATATAGTTTTATTTATTAAATTTAAAAACGAGGCAATTGGTTGATATAAGTGTCTTTAAATTTATAAGTTTAATTGCTTAATTAATATACTTAATTTTAATATTTTTTTTTTTTCATAACTTTANTCTGATTTTATCTCTAGATTAATATATGTTTATTATACAAGCTTCCACTTTTGCTGAGCATGTAAATAAATAGGCTTGATTAAATTGTGCCATCCACACTTGGTATCAACTTGAATGTCATCTGTGCTCCATGGCATACCTGTTTTTTATTTATTATTATATTAAAATTATTATTATATATAATTTTTTTTTCTTATCTCTCCATTTTAAATGAGCCAATATTACACAAAATGACTCCACATTATGTCTGTGATACTAATATTTCACCAGTTCTTACAGTTAGAGAGATAAATAATCTGGCCATTTTGTACGGCTTTTGTGACAATTTATGGGAGTCTTCCCTTTTATGACATTGGTCTTTATGATTGGAGAGCTTAATGCATGAATATAATGTAAGTCTTGCATAAAGTAAGATAATCAGGATTTTATCACCCAAAGAAAGCAGTAAAGAAAGTCAACAAGTTTACTCTTTCGATCCCGCTCACAAACCTATCCTTATGTCTACCCTCTAAAGAGCAAGCAAGAGTTGTATAAATAAAAATGACCTAGAAAATTTTTCTTCTAGTATATTCTTATTATAAGCTGCATATTTAAGGCCATGTACATATTATTTCTTGGAAAATGCTAAACTTATTACAAATTTCATGGAATTGAAATTATAAATTCTATCTCTGCCGTAAATGTCCCCACCTATAAGGGTGTTAATAAAGAGAATCAGTTATATAACAACCAAACAATTAAACCAATCAACCTAGCATTTGCAAAAATGTATTGAACTTCACATTTTTGTTCTAATAACTTTCATCCATTTTTATAATGGTTATTCTTTAAATAGATGGCTTTTATTGGAGTTAAAACATAATCTATAAGTAAATAGAAAATTGGTTTTTATGGGTGATAAGATTCTAATTATAAATAAATTGCAATGTTTTAGCTATTTTATTTCATTGATGACTAATCATTTGTTGCAAGAATAGCAAATAATAAAAAAATAGGAAATTGTGAATAACATATTTAAATAAGATGAAATTTAAACTAAGCTGGATCTTAAGGTACCTGGATGAGCTTGATTTAACACGCCTAAGAGAGTTAAATTAAGGCTTACAATTTTAAAATAGCTATAAATCCAACTTATCGGCTTAGGTTTTCATTGATACATATGTTGAAAATATGCTTACTTTTAATACTGCATATTTGCTCTCATGATTTCTCTGGTATTTCAAACATTTCTGTCACAAATAGAAGGTTTCAAATTGACATTCCTTTAATATTAATAAAATGTATTAGTGTTCATATGTAATTTAATTTTTATTTAAATAAAATAGGTAAATTACAGCATTAAATTTTCTAAAGGTTATTTATTATCAGTTTTTAGATATAAGTTCCTTTTAGCATAGTGATTTTATTCTACCTTATTGGACAACATACTATTTTTTTAATAAAGAAATTATATATTAGTAACTCATCATTATGTTTCATTTGCACTGTATACAATAATAGTTAATTAATATAAAGAATAGGGCTATAAGGTGTGAGGTTTCACAAAACAAAATTGAAATTTTTAGAACTTCTCAATTGCTATAGGTGTTAGAAAATAATGTTAAGAGAATAAATAGAATAAAAACAGTTTCTTCAATTTTAATAATCATTAATTTATTAATAAAATTTAGACATTTAAAAGGACCTTATATTTTACAAGAAAACTAAACATTTTGTAGCACTTTTCTTTTGAACAGATTGCAAGGTTTTGACCACCAATTCACTAAGTACTTAACTTAGTGTTTAACTGTACTTTATGAATTTATACTGCCTGAAAAAATATATTACATATGTTTCACTGAAGATTGCCAAATAAAAAAACTTTTTTACTTAAATAATAAGCGAGACTAAGATTACTTCTATATCATTGATTATATTCATTCAAAATATAGCCTAAAAAGGTTGATTAGCAGAAACACTTGTACTATTAAATTAAAAATTTTCTCCATTAATTCTCAAAAGCCAAAACTGTCAAAAAGTATGAAAACCTCTAGACAGTTTTTTATATCAAAACATATAAATATGGAATTTCATTATCCTAGCATTTAGGTTCAAAACAATGCTTACTGCAAGTATTTGGTCAATTTTTTGTAAGGCCCAGACCTTAAATTAATGAAGTGAAGACTTTGATGAGTGTCTAATAGCATCTGAAAGCAGAATCCTAGGACAGGTACTAGGCTGGGCTATTGTCATATTCGCGTAAGTATGGAAAAATGTCAAAACAACAAAATTTACAAACCACTTTTAGAGCAAATCCTTCTTACACTTAGCTTAAGAAAATAAAACTAGATGGATGTCAGCTTATTTGATAAATTGACACAAGATTAGTTTATTTTTTTCACAACCTCTTGAACTAATAGGAAGTTAATATTAAATATAAGAAAGTAGTCTGTTATCAATAAATTATTATTATCAATAAAGTAGTCTTTTATTCAATAGGTTCATTAGTTAAACAGTAATATACAACTTCACATATTTGGGAAAATTCTGATTCTTTAGATTTTCTTCTCTTGCTAATACATCTTTTTCACTTGAGCAAAAATGGCAAAATTTTAAATCCTCTTTAACATTATACACTGATAACTAATCCAATTTACCATTAATAACCTTGTTAAAGTTTTCTAATCTTCAAGAATTTCATATTGTAATGGGCTATACTTTATTATTATCCTAATTATAATTATAATTTGTTTATAATGAAGTATTTGATTGAAAATAATCTCTAATTAAAGTTTTTATTTGTGTGCAAGTAACCTACCAGACAGCGGTTATTTTCCAAAATTTTTCGACTGCTTCCATCTTTCTCTCCCTCACATTTTTTTTTTTTTTTTTTAAAGAAATTATTGAATCAAGAAAGGATAAAAAATAGAAAAATTATTTCTTCAATATTTTACACTTCAGAAATCAAATAATAGAAATAAAAAGTCTGCCAAGCAGTAGCAGCATAAACTAAACTGATTTCTCAAGTTTCAATCAAGTGAAAGAGAAGAGTAAATGATTATGAAGAGAGGATTGTCAGGAATTCGGTCTTGGTAGTACTAGTCTTCCAAGACCAAATTCCTTATAATCCTCTCTTCCTGAAACTTGACAGTCAACAAATTTACCACCAGAGTAAATCATTAATTTGAATGTATAAGATGAAAGAGAGAGAAAAACTCAATGTTTCTAATCACAGTCTTAAATATTTTAATTTATTTATTTTAAAAAATAAATGTTAGTCTCCCA